>PVHP010018730.1:0-32745 GCA_004024765.1 Zapus hudsonius
CGGGACTCTACCACCAGCTAACCCGGGCTACACACTCTCCTGTATCCCAAGCCCTATATACCAGAGTCCCACATCTCCACTGTAGCAATGCTTTCCCCCAAATGCGACAGGGGAGGGACCGCGTCTGCTCTGCGAAAGCGAGGAGGAAAAGCTGGTGGGATCCATCCTTTCTGTCCCCTAGCCCCCACCTCCACTCAGTCGCCCCCGAGCTCGGCTCGCAGATACCTCCCCCTCCCGCTCCAGAAATAGGCACTCCCCCCACCTCCCTCCCTTCGCGCACTCCTCCCCTCCCGTTGTTTGCTCCCCGCCTTTCCCTCCCCTCCTTCCTGGGCTCCAAACGGCAGCCCGCAGCCTTGGCCGGAGCCGGGGCCGGAGCCGGAGCCGGAGCCGGAGGGCGGAGTGTGGCCAGATCGCTGCCCCGCACTGCACGGCCGGTCGCCGGGCTGGGATCCCTGCATCGCAGCGCCTCCGGGCTTCGGTGCAGCCGCGGGGCTTCCATCCTTCCATTGACTGATTGAAATTTTTTTTAATTTGTATTCTCTCCGCCCCGCCCCTTTTCCTTGGACCCCGCCCCGTCACTCCGCTATTTCCTCGCTCTTTCCTTTTCCCGGCTTCCTTCTTGCCATTTCCCCTGCACCCTCCGCTCGCCCCCTGGCTCCCTCCCTATCTCTCCCCTTCTTCCTCCGCTCCCTCCATCCTTTCTCCCCCCCCCTCCGCCCCGCGCCGCCCCCTCCTCCCGGCGCCCCCGCCCCCGCCCCCGCCCCGTGCCTGCAGACGCGCGTATCGTCCATGCGCTCCTCGCGGGCAGAATGCTGGGCAGCGGCGTCAAGAGCGCGCAGCCCGAGGTGGAGCTGAGCGGCGGCGACGAGGGCGCGGACGAGCAGCGGGGAGCCAGCAGGAAGACGGCCGCGGCTGACGGCAGGGGCATGCTACCCAAGCGCGCCAAGGCGGCCGGCGGCGGTGGCGGCATGGCCAAGGCCAGCGCTGCTGAGCTGAAGGTCTTCAAGTCCGGCAGCGTGGACAGCCGCATCCCCGGAGGGCCACCGACCTCCAACCTGCGCAAACAGAAGTCGCTCACCAACCTCTCGTTCCTCACGGACTCGGAGAAGAAGCTGCAGCTGTATGAGCCCGAGTGGAGTGATGATATGGCCAAGGCCCCCAAAGGTTTGAGCAAGATGGGGCCCAAGGGCCGCGAGGCTCCGCTCATGTCCAAGACGCTGTCCAAGTCCGAGCACTCGCTCTTCCAGGCCAAGGGCGGCCCTGCGGCTGGTGCCAAGACCCCGCTGGCCCCGCTAGCTCCCAGCCTGGGCAAACCGAGCCGGATCCCCCGCGGACCCTATGCGGAGGTCAAGCCTCTGAGCAAGGCGCCCGAGGCGGCGGTGAGCGACGATGGCAAATCGGATGATGAGCTGCTTTCCAGCAAGGGCAAGGCTCAAAAGAGCTCGGGGCCGGTGCCCTCCGCCAAGGGCCAGGAGGAGCGCGCCTTCCTCAAGGTGGACCCTGAGCTCGTGGTGACCGTCCTGGGCGACCTGGAGCAGCTGCTCTTCAGCCAGATGCTGGGTAAGTCCTGCCGCCCCGCCCCACCCCGCCCCTGGCTTTCTCCTGACCAGCTGCTGGGAGAGGTGGGGAAAACGAAGCTTCCCCTAGCCCCCTCTCTGGAGGGTTCTCCTGAAGATCAGGTTAGGAGGGGCATTAAGCCCAGATGTGCAGAGCTGGCCTACCTCCAGCTGAGTCTGGTTAAAGTGTGTCTTAAAGATGTTACTAGATGGGAGACCGGGCTGTACTCTAACCTGCCTGAAATGAAAATGGGGGAGGGGGCTTGGGTTCTCAGACATAGAACCGTGAGCTCCCCTGAATTTTGAAGTCCGGAGTCCTAATATGGCAAAACGTGAGCTGGTGGAGCTATTGGGGAGTGTTGGTGAGAGCCTGCATCTAGAGCACAGATGTGGGGAGAGCAGATGTAAGGGCCAGTTGGCCCTGGAGCAAAGCTGAGGCTCCACTTCCTCTGTGGATCCCGGGTGGGAGCTTGAGTCCGATTTCCCGGGTGTGAGGGATCTGGCAAGGAGAAGCGTTTGGGGCCACGGGGTGGGCGGGCAGCCAGCTGCGCGCATCTGGATGCGAGTCCTTTTCCTCAGCTCCGGCTCTTTCGACACTTCCTCCCCCCCCCCCCAGATCTTTTAGTAAAAGGCCTGGGCTTTTACTCTTAGATTTCTGTCCGACTGGGAAGGCTTTGCCCTTTGGCTAATAGAAGCCAAGCAGGCGGGAAGGGAGGAACAAAGCTTGCTCGAGTGGAGGAAGCCGGAGAGCAGCTCCATTGTTCTCCGAGCCTGAGCAGTCCAAGCAAAAAACCGGAGCGGGCCGGGAAACCGCGCTCCTTTCCCTAGAGCCCGTGTCCTCAGGCAGGAATAGCTCTAGGATGTGCCCGACACAGGCTGCAGTGCCCAGAAGCCTGCGCCGGTCCTGCGGGGCCACGGGAGGATGGAGGCGAGCTCCGGAGCCCAGGCTTGAAGCCTTGGCTTGGTGGACTTGTTGCAGTGGCTGAGATGCGGGTCTTCTGGAGCGCCGCCTGAGGAGCCCATCTTCCCGGGTACCCTGCAGGTTGCCCGCCCCTCTGGGGGCTGGGAAGGGGCGTGTCGTAAGCGTGTGAAGGGGCGGGACCGAGTGGCTGGCGGCCTGCTGGCGGAGTGACCCACTGGGCAGAGGTAGATGGGGGAGTTGGCCCCATGATTGCAAAGCTGAAGACCTGATCAGCTTGCTGCACGGGCATCCCTGCCTCCTTTGTGGGCCAGGATGAGGGTCTCATGAGGAGGGGCAAGGATTCGGCCTACCCTCGTGTAGGAGGCCCCAGATGGGTTTTGCAGAGGCAATCTGGAGATTGAGCAAGCAGCCTTGTCCCTCGAGAGCCCCTTGACAGCCACCTGGGCAGTGAAAAGGGAGGGATAGGTGGTGTGTGCTGAAATGACAGGGCAGAAATGCCACGCTTGGCTCTGTGCCTATCAGAGGCCCTGCCCTCAAGGAACTTGCAGTCCGATGAAGGGAAGCATAAGATGATTCCAGGCATCGAGGAGGGCTGTGTGGATATTGGAACTGAACTGTGTTCTAGACAGAGACTGGAAGGCTTGCTGAAGGCCTCTCAAAGAAGATGCTCATTGAATTGTGACAGGCATGGTGCTGAATGAGGATCAACATTCCTTGAGAGGCTTCAAGGATGGAGGGAAAAAGGGCCTTCCAGGTGCCTTGGGCAAGGGAAAAGAGGTGGCAGGGAATGGCAGAGGGCACAGCCCCTGCTGTTTTCAAGGTCAGGGCTTCCTCTGTTGGAGATGACTTAGCCAATCAGATCCTCCCCAGTGAAGGCATTTCCACAGTGCTTCTGGAGAGGGGTCACCACAGAAACTGTGACAGATGGTCCTAGAGTTGGCTAGGGGCAGAGGAGGAAGAAGAGCTGAGCTTCCTTCTTCCTGCTCGGAAGTTGTCATTTCCTGAAGCACATTTCCACGAGACCACTCAGCAACTATGGTGTGATGAAGGAACACCTCTTCCCTTTCTAGCTGGATGAGGGCCTGTCACCTATGAGCTGTGGTGGCAGGGAGAATGCATATCCTCCTGAGCCCTCTGTCACAGCTCTTCCTAGAGTTGACTGAGAGGAAGGACGAGAGTCTGCAAATGCAGAGGGACCTGATGAAGGTGGTGTCTGTCTTAATGACCTCATAGAGAGCAGAGGGGCTTCCCTCTCAGGTGAGGAGGAGAGGCAGGAATTCTGAGCTAGACTGTCTCCAGCTGAGAGGTTCAAGGTGGGGTAGGGTCCAGGCCCTTAGGACCCAGGACTTTTCATCAGATGATTGAGAGCCAGCTGCTGACAATGGGCCAAGCTTTTCTCCGTGTGAAGGAGAGTGTAGTGACCAGGCAGAGGTGAGGGCCACAGTAAAGTTGATCAGCATCCCAGGGTGTGCCAGTGTCAGGACAGGCCCTGGTGGAGAGCAGGCTGGCCTCTGGGAAGAATGCTGATGGGATGCCTCTCCTGACTGAAGACCTGAAGTTTGTGACCCTAACTATGAGACCCAGCATCAGGTTATACAGGCTCCCTCCTCATACCTTCTCATACCCAAGAGCAGCTAAGATGTAACTTCAGAGGCAGGCAGTAGGGGGAGGTGAGGCAGCCCCAAATAAGAGCCTTCCAGGAATAGAGGGAAGAACTGAAACCCGAGTATCCCCTTCCCAGTCCTCAGCTGGGGCCCAGATGGGCTAGGCAGGTTCCCTGGCCCTTCCGTAACCTTGGAAGCTGCCAAATAACCAGGGCCCCACTGGGAACCCCTAATAACTTTGAAGCCTCCATATGGGGTGATACCCAGGGGGAAATAGGCAAATTCTAAGAATCAGATGTCTTTAGACCTTGGTCCAGTATTTCACACCTAGCTTCTGGAGGAAGGCACCAGGCCCAGGGCTGGGGCTGAGGCTGGACAGCAAGTAGTGTTCCTGATTTTATGTCTAGAAGTTCTAAAACTCCAGGTCCTCCTTTGAGTCTCAGTTTCCCCATGTGTGAATGGAAGAATCCCTCCTATGGCTCATTCTGTAAGAGTAAGGGTGGTGATTCCATGTTGAAAATGTCCCAAGTGGCTTAAACAGAGCCTATATTTACATAGATAGTTAACTACTACAATAACATCCTAAATCATACCTCCTCCTCATCAGCCCTAGGCTTAAAGATTTCAATCAAAGACAGTCTGTTGACTGGCCCAAACATCCAGCTTTCTCTTCCACAGTCCTCCAGGATAGAAAGACAAAGAGGAGTATTTAAGATGACCCAAGGTTGGAGTGTGAATGAACCCAGGAACTTGGAATACCTCGTCCCACTTCCTCAGAGAAAGTATCTGGCATGGATGCAGGGGTTACCATGACAATAGTTAGGCCAAATAATTGAGGAAGAAGCTCTTCCTTTCTAAGGCAGTGGTTGCTACTGGGGCTTTGTGGAGAGGAGTTTGGGAGAAGCCTGCTCCAGAGAATGCGCTCAGGAAGCTCTGAATCCTGGGAGGTGAACTGTCTCACAAACACTTTGCCCTTTTTATTCAATACCTTGGGGGAGAGTCGTGTAAAGATGTGAATTCTCCAGAGAGCTGCCGCCTAAAGCAGACAGGTATGTGCGCAAGCTCACCAGCACTCAGCACCAGAGGCTCCACCCAGAGCCATGCCTGGTGCTTTCAGGACTCCCTGGGGTCCAGAAGTAGAGTATCTTTCCTTTCATCTGGGCAGTCAAGCCAGAGGGGACTTGTAGAATCAAGATTGTAGAAGCATGAATGTGGATACTGCGGAGCAGAAGCTTGCATAAAACCTTGGTGCTTGAGGTCTCCTACCTTCCTTTGAGGAAACCATTTCTTTCCCTACCATGTTCAGGATGTTTTCATCCAAGGTCAGGCTGGCTCCCACCCAAGGGGCAGACTAGAGATTCTATTCCTCCACTCTTGGCATTGCCTTTTCCTGATTGCTATGGGCCACGCTGGTCTCCTCGTGAGACAACCTGGGCTCTGCTTCTCAGAGTGACACATGGATGGATGAGCAGATCTTATGGTTAGACCCTCTGCTCTGAGCACAAGGTCCAGAAGGAGCAGAATTGCCCAGAGCTGTTTGGGTTCTCCAAAGCATGTCCTGGGATGACACCTGTCCCATCACTGGATAGCTACAAGTCCAGGCCACTGAAAGAGACTGAGTCATCTTGGACTTCAGGGTGTTTCCTGATATTTCCTCTTTTTCCATCCCTGACAGCTCCCTGCCCAATCTACTTCTGGGGCTGTAACAAGCCTCCTCCTCTCCCAAGCTGTCCACACATGCACTTCTTCCTATGCTAAGCTCTAACCTTGCCCTTCCCTGCATCTCTTCCTCCTCACCGTTTGTACCTCTCCAGCCTATGGCTCAAGGGTTGACTATGCAGGAAGCGAGCTCAAGGGAGAGCTGGTCCTACACTGACCAGGCCCAGCAGAGTCACTAGGAGTCCACAGCTGCAGTTCAGCACCCCTGCTACTGAGCCATCTCTGCTGCACTCTGCAGTGTCTCCCTGGACAGGCAGTAAGAGTAAAGCTTGTTCCTCTCTGCGGTGTTCTCCTCTCTCAGCCTTCCCTGGGATGTCATAGACCCAGAGTAGAAATTGTCTACATGAGCCACCCACTGAAAGCCAGAATTAATCCTTCAATGGCGTCCTAGGCAGGTGGGTGTTCTGTTTGCACTCTCCTTGTAACAGAGAGATCACTACCTTATTTTTCTGGAAAGTATTCATTATTGGAATGATCTTTTCTCTGTTGAGCCAAGATTCTTTCTGAGAATTTCCACTATAGTCCACATTTGCTCTTTGGGTCCTTACAGATGAAGCTAACCTGCCTTCCTTTCACACATTTATATTTTAGGTCAGACTGATGCAGGAGAGAGTTCTGTGGGATGAGAACTCCCACGCCAGCAGTTTTCAGGTCTTGGGTTCTTATATACCTTAACAAAGAATTGAGAACACAGACTCATGGGAAGGGGAAGCCAGGAAATTTATTTTAGGGAGAGTTAGGAGGGAAAGCAAAAGCAGGAAAGCCCAAACAAAAAGAAATTTCCACCCAGGCTAGGAATCGGGAGGAAGACTGAGAAGATTCCCCTCACATAAGAAAGGCAAGGGGCTAGGAGAGCAGAAGGAGAGAGGGGTAGGGGGAGGAAAAGAGGGAGGGATCAGAGCACTCACCTCTGTTTTCAGGACCATGTATATGAATTAAACATCAATTAGAATGAGCCTATCACCAGATTCAGGTGTGTAAGGAGAAGCCTGATTAGTTGGTGAGCCCAAGAGTTACATTAACTCAGGAAGGACCTACCACTGAGGAAGAAACAGGAAGTTGTGGTTGTTGAGTTGGGGTTAGGAGGTTGTTGCTTTCAGCCATCTTGGGATCAGATGTGGGTTCTGTCCTGCCAGGGCAGGCAAGGTGGCAATCCATGAGCTATGTACCTGGAGAAAAGCTACCTTGTGCCTAATGAGTATCAAGACACCTATTCTATCCAAGTTTTATTTCATTCTTTGTCCCTTTGCCCTCTCCCTTCATTTTTCTTGCATTTGTCTTCTCTTTCTGTCTTTTCTTTCTTAATTAAGATCTCATCTCTAGAGGAGCCTGACCTGTCCATCTGGTTCCCAGGCCCAGTGGAGTCTAGTTCCCCACCTGGATCACATTCCTGCCTCCTCATAATGCCTGTGTCTTAAAGTGACTCCCTGCTGGGGACTCACAGCACCTGGCTGAATTTCCTCCTATCCCATACTGGAAGCTGTCCCTGTAGCCTCTCCCTCTGCATGGATCCCTGGGCTAGCCAGCCAGCAGAAGGGAAATGGGCGCCACCTGTTTCTCATTTGCTCTGGCTGACCTCCCCCCACACCCTGTTTGGATTACCCAGATGCGTTTGATGTCTAGGGAGCCTGCAGTATCTCTCTCTTGTACAGGGAGGGCCAGAGGACCAGACCCAGCTCACTGCCCTGCGTGGGCAGGGGACCTCAGTGGGAGTCCCATAGAATCCCTGGGGTCAAGACAGGCACCACCTCTCACACCTACCCCCACGCTGTTGCTTCTGGGGCTGGGAAAGCAGGAGCCTTGAGCCTCCTGGATTCAGTTCTGTCTCATTCAGTGAACCTCTGTCTCTGCTTCCTTCTGACCAGCGAATGATGGGGTGCAGACTGGGAAGATACTGGAGGAACTCTTTACATCTTCTGGCTGGAGGCCAAGGCAGGAATAGATTCTGGCCAGGAGTGTGTCCACCAGAGCTGTCCAATGTGAGTGCAGCAGTGTGTGTCTGGAACAAGTGAGGTTTGCTGGGATAAGCAGGGTTTGTTGGGAGACTTGCCATCTTTATTACGCATTCTTCCCATGCTCCGGATTATTTTTTACATATGTGTGGTGTGTGGTGTATGGTATAGGAACATGTGTGTGTAGATGTGCACACCCTGTGCTAGTATGTGGAGACTAGAGGAGAACGTTGAGTTCTCTATTGCATAATGGTGCATTTCCTTGAGACAGGGTCCCTTTCTCAACCCAAAGCTGCTATTGGCCAGCAAGCCCTCTTGACACTCCAGTCTCTGCCCCCACAAATGGTTACCCATGTGCATGGCCACACCCACTTTTTCCCATGGGTTCTGGAGAGTTGGAACTTGGAGGTCTCAGGCCCTAATGATCCTCATGCTTAAGTGGGAAGCACTCACCTGCTGAGCCCTTTACGACCTCCCACTCCCCGATTTTGAGGTGCAAAATGCAGAGGTGGGAAGCATCATTAGGGACCTTCTAGGTATGTAGGCTCCTCTGTGTGGCCTGGTATTAAAGTGGACGGTGGAGGTGGGGAACTTAATTTTCTGCAGAACACAGGTTCACCCCTAAGAGCTCTGGCATCCAGAAAGTTCCCGGTTCTTATTGTCAACACTGAGGTACATATTGTGTTTGACACAGTTTTTCAACTCAGCTCAAGCCAAACCTCAGCAAGGCATCCAGGGCTCGCCAGGGGCCATGTCTTGGCCCTGGGCCACCCTGAAATCTATTTTGGACATCTCAATGATACACTTCAGGGCCACTGGAGTGGGTGGTTTCTCCGCAGAGCTTTCTAATTTCTAGGTGGCAGCTCTAGCCTTGGGCTTCTCAGGGTGCTGCCACTCTTGTGACTTGGGGATGTGGACAAAGACAGGGCAAACCCAAGCCCCTTTGTAAGTATGAGGCCTTGAGCACTCCTGTGCCTGTCCCTATGGAACCCCAGAGCTGTGTGAAGAGTTAACCATTTGGTTGCTGTTGGGTTTAGTCTGGTGTAGGAGGTTGGAATCTAGAGCACATGGGTTTCCATGGAGAGCCAGCACTGGGCTGAGTAGAAAGACAGCTAATGCCCAGAGCATGGCAGGTATTGGCTTGATATGTTGACGTAGCATAAATCCCTAGAATTTGGGTGAAGTTGGGTGTCATGTGTTCCCAAGATTAGAGGGCATCAGTATTTACACACTCACTGGCTTCCGGTACATGTGCACACAGTAAATGTGCATTACATGCGTGAGTGTACACAGAGCTGGATCCATTTTTTAAAAATCTGAAATATGACCATAGTGGAACAACTTCCCCCAAACAGACCCCCAGGCAGAGACTGCAGGGTTCAGACGCCTGGCTTCTTTCCCAGACAAGCACTCCAAATGCTGGTTATTCCTCAGACTCTAAGACACAGGCTTCCTTTGCCCTTGGTGACCCACTAAACAGGCCCTTCCCTTTTGGGAAAGCTGGCAGTAAGCCAGCCAGGAGGCCCTGCCCTCTCTCTGCAAAGTCCCCTAAGGTGCCACCAGGCCTATAATTCCAACATCCCCTCATTGAGGAGCTGTCTCCTAGGAACCTCTGGACCTAATTCTTCCTATGCAGAACGAAAAGAAGAGTTCAAGAATATAAAAATCTAATAATAATAATAATAATAATAATAATAATAATAATAATAATGTTTACTAATGGCTTGATGTCTAAGAGTCATTGATTTATACCTTATGCATCATAAATGGCAATGCTTACAACACCCCTATAATCCTGGTACTTACAAATTAAGAAACCGAGGCACTAAACAATGGATCATTGCCCAAAGCCAGTAAAGCAAGTAAGCAACAGACCCAGGACTGAACTTAACCTCTAGGATGTGTTGCTTCACAGAGCTTCAGTATTTTCTTGTATGTATGAGTATGTGTGTATGTGTGTGTGTGTGTGTGTGGTGTGCATGCCTGCGTGTATGCATGTTTGCATCTGTGTGGGTGTTCCTATTTCTTGAGATCTGTGTACACAGGTGTGTGGAGGCTAGAGGAAAATCTCAGGTGTCATTCACAGGATACCATCCTTCTAGGCCTGGAGCTCACCAGTGAGCCCCAGGGAATCTCCCTACCTCTTCCTCCCCAGCTCTGAGATTACAGGTGCCAGTCACCATGCTTAGAGTTTTATGTGGGTTCTGGGGATCCAATTCAGGTCCTTATGAGGCAAAGATTTTACCAACTGAATTATCTCCCCAGTCCACCCCCAAACATTTCTTTAAAATCCCATTTAAGTCAGGAGCAACTTATCAAGCAGTGAGTGAGGGCAAACCAGTGTATGGCTGGGATTGAGGCTTCTGGCCAATTTGGGACTAGACACTGGAGTGTTTTGAGAGTTTCAGGTAGCCCGGGCTAACCTCAAATTCAATATGTAACTAAGGATGATATTGAAATCCCAATCCTCCTGCTACCACCTCTCAAGTGCATCATAAATATGCACCCAACAAATTTTTAAGAGTATCTAATTTTAGAGCAGGTAGAGGTAGAGTGGGGTATATATTTCAGCTCTTAAATTATTTGCTCAATCCAGGCAGTCAGATCGAGAGAAAGGAAAGTTAGAAAGCTATTCACAGGAATCACAGGTATAATTCCAGCTGTTTAGGAGGCCGAGGCAAGAAGATTTGCAGTTCAAGGATAACTTGGGCCATGGAGTGAGTTCAAAGCCTGGACAACTTGTTGAGTCCCTGTCTCAAAAAAAAAAAAAAAGAATAGAGGGCTGGAGATATAGCTCAGTGTTTGAACACTTGCCTATCATGCACAACACCCCAAAGGGGGAAAAGTAGGAATTATACTCTTGGCATAATGGGAGAAGGCAGTCTCGTGACCCAGCTTTGTTTGAATGAAGGTAGAGCAATATTGGGACTGGTTGGCTTGGAGCCCTCAGAGCAGATGGTCCCTTCAGGGAGTGAGGGAAGCAGGCCACTCTGCAGAAGGAGTGTCTACAGGGAATGAGGGTACCTAGGCTCACACCTTCATCTTTTTTTTCCCCAGCATTGGGGGTGAAACCAGAATCTAATGCCTGCCAGGCATGTGCTCAACCACTGAGGCACACCCCTACCCTGCCTTTGTCTTCTTCTGCCCCCATGACATCCACCAAGCTGTCCCTCTAGTTGTGCCTAGGTGTTTCCATGGGATTCTATTGTTAAAGGAGCCTTGGGGTTTTCTCATAGAGGATTTGGTTTTGCCTTGGAGGCTAGCTGACCCCAAGAGACTTTGTCCTAGAGGTGAGGGGTTGCTTACAATGTACTATCTTAGTACTTCCAGGCCTTGCTGCAGTAGTCACCGCATGGTCTGGCTGTCATCTTGCCCCTGCTGCACTAGGGGAAGGGAGTGACCACAGCAGGGAAGGCAGTGATGCCCACTGGGGACAGGCTATGCTATTTGCTGCTCCCTGTGCCATGATGGATGGCTGCAGATGGATGAGGAGTGGCCTTCACCTGCAAGGGCAGGGCCTGGTTCTTCCCAACACTCTGCTCAGCCACTGGGATTTGCCTGTTGCTTAGCACGCAGTGGGGAGAGGTTACCGTTGCCACCATCTAGGAACATGCTGAGCTCCCAGACGTGCCAGAGCCAAGCCTCTAGGTCAGGAGGCCTGTTTGGCATCCCAGGCCTCTCTGAGATTCCCTGAGCCCAGGCCAGATATTGCTTCAGGGCCAGCAAGGATGTGAATGCAGAGTTTGGGCTCCTTGAAATCACTCAACTCCAAGACGCTTATCAAGGCCATGCAATCAATCTACAGACAAGCCAGGTACCTTCATCCTGAGACCCTATGAGGGGCCACTTACCACGTTGGCATGTCTGAGACTCTGGAGATGAGCAGCAATGGTAGCTGGCATTTCTTGAGCACTCATTGTTTGTAAGCCATGCTGAGTGTTTGGTTTAGTTAAACCTGTCCCATCACCACAGTGAGACAGTGGTCAAGAGTTATGTACAAAATATTTAACAACCCCAAGAGGCTACAGGAGCCCAAGGATCTCCTGAAAGGCCAAGTGATAAGTTTGTGGTGTCTAGCTCCTGCTATGTCTCTGTGTGAGAATCGCCCTCTGGGGATCTGCTTCCCACACTAGACAGTGAATACCTTGGGAGGCAGGACCCCTGCTAAACCCATAGTGGTACAGGGGAGTGTTTGCAGAGGCCAGAAGAGACCATATCCTTATAGACCGAGGCCCTCAAGACCATAACAAAACTGAACCAAAGCCAGGTTTGGTGGCACATGCCTTTAATCCCAGCATTCAGGAGGCAGATATAGGAGACTCTCTGTGAGTTTGAGGCCAGCCTGGGACTGCAGAGTAAGTTTCAGGTCAGCCTAGGTTAGAGTGAGCTCCTACCTCGGGTGGGTGAGGGAAACCCTTGAGCCAAGAGTTCCAGGACTTGGAGAGGGTCAGGGAGCAGAGGGGAATTCTGATAGCCATGGCAGTTGCTAGGCAGCTCTAAGCCCAGAGCTGCAGGAGGCTCTTGGGAGGGAGCTTTTCAGGTGGATTGGAAGGAAGAGAGCTAAGTGGCCTGGATGGTCAGAAAGAGCAGAGTCTAAAATGTGGGCTCAAGAAAAGCTATTCCCTTCATTCTTCTGCCTGTAAGCCCTGAATCTGTCACTCTCTCTAACTGCATACTGAATAAACCACTTACCTTCTATAGCCTCTGTGTTCTTTTTGGTACAACAGATTAGATAGAACATCCCTCTGTACCCCCCACCCTCCAGATGTGGAGGACTTGGAGGGGCATCACATTGGTGCAGAGGCTTGCCTGTGGTTGCAGACATCAGCCCCATCTGCATCTTGGGACACAGCTTCCTTCTTACTGTCCCTGCCCCACCCTCTGCCTGCAAATGACCTTCAATGTCTAGATTAGATTTCCCAGAATGCTGCATCAAGGGGGAGGATATTAGCTCCATGGAAGGTCTAAGACTTATGATAACATTCATCATTTATTGTGTTTTATGCACCAGGCACTGTTCTGTGCACTTTTCATTCATCAATTCATTTTGAGAATGACAGATACTATTTCTGCTTCCATTTTACCAGTGAGAAATTGTAAGGTCTTCCTTAAGCACTTGCCTCCTTAGTCACTATGCCAACATGGCCTCATCCGTGAGAGAACTCAACTTGCAATATGTTGCAAGCATGGCAACTCCTACTGGGCATCTGCCTCAACCCTGTTCTTCTAAACAGTATGCTTCTAGCCTGATGTCCTCTAAGAATTTGGTGATTCTTGGAGCATAGAAGGTCTCCTGAACCCACTTGGGTACCTGCCATCAGACTGGGCACATTTTGTGGAGTCTGTGGCTAGCATACTTTCATACCATCTGCATGCACTCCTCTACCCTGAAGACTCATCCTGGCAGTCCAGAAGGGTCAGCATGTCTGCTACAGGGGCCAGATGTGCTTGAAGACTCTGGATCTGCCCTTGGCCTTGACCCTGACTCTGGGTCTCTGGGACCCTGGGTCTCTGGGACCCTGACTACCTGAAGTAATAGCTTTGGGGGCCTGCATATTAGGGTTTATAGATCACTTGCCTCTTGGACTTCGTTGAACCTATTCCTCATCTACAGGCTGAAACTAATACCCAGTATTTGCAGGCCATTATTAGGATGAAGCAGAGAGCACCTGGCACACCATAGGCAATCAAAAACTAGTTCCACTCCAACCTCCTGGTGGCCTGCAGTTGTCCTTCCTCATCCTAACCACTGTGACTCTTTAGACCCCAGTGGTGACCAGTCATCCCAAGGGACTCCATTCACAATTTGGCTCCAGTCATTAATCCTGTTTCAATTCAGCTTGAACTCTTAGATGTCTATTTCAAAGCCCTCAGGAGCCAGCTTGAACAAAAGGGGGGTTTTGTTATAGGACAGGAGCTGTGGAGTCAGCCAGGTCTCCTGGGGAAGGGAGAGAACACTGCTGAGCATGTTTGCCTGCTCAGCTTCTGGCTTTCTCTCCTGTTCTGCTCTCCTTGTCCCCCCAGTTCACGTGGCAGAGTATGGAGGCCCACAGTCTGTCCAAGAGATCAACTGATTAAGTCAGGGGAGGAGGGGGTTGTGATTGACCCATCGCATGGAGAGAGGAAGTTTCCTCAACAGTTTTTAAAGTTATAGGTCAGCCCAGTGGTTTTTTAATTATGATGAACATAAGATAGCAGAAACAATATTGAAAAATGAGCAGACTGTGGAGAGTGGGGAATTGTCAGAGGATAGCCCTCTTAGTTCAAGTTCATTACCATTTCCAACCCTTAGCCCAGGGCCTAGCTCCTTTAGAGATCAGGATGAAAACTGGTAATGTCCTTATTTCAGGGTAGGGATGAGTACTCAGGCCTGATTCATGGCTGTACCCTCGCCTGTCCTTCCATTGGCTGACAACCCCTCCAGTGGTCTTCCTAGGATTCTCCCAGGGCTGAGGCATGAAATACAACCTCATGTCCTATTATCCCACAGCTGGGAGGACATCTGTGGAGGAATGAGGCCAGGACATCCTGGCTCCTTCCCTTCTCTCAAGAGGGAACAGGTGGGTAGGTTTGGGGCTGACCTCTTATTTCCCATAAATATGGGGGCTGGGGCCAGTGTTGGGCTGTGGGGAAGACCCCAGCCTTGTCCTAGAGGGTGGCGTGTCCAATGGCTGACAGGAAGCAGTTTACCCCAGAGGAGCCTTGCTCTGCTCTGGAGCCAAAGGAACCCAGCCTGTGCCTGGGCAGGGGGTGGATTCTTGCCATTTTCCCACACTCCACAGAGATTGAGTTTCCCCCTGAAATTGCATCTTTGGATCACACTCGTAAAGTTCTCAGATTTTCAGCTCAAGCTGTCGGCAGCAGCCCAAGTCATTGCCCTCATTCCCTTGAGGTCGAGAGAGAGAGAGAGAGAGAGAGAGAGAGAGAGAGAGAGAGAGAGAGAGAGAGAGAGAGAGAACAGAGTGTAGTGGCCAAATGCCTATGCACAGGGTCTGATGGACCTGAGTTCCTGAGTTGAAATCCTTGTTGTGAACTGGATTTGAAATCCTAGCCCACATAACCTCTCTGACCAGGTAATGTGGGTATCACAGGGGCTGGGAATGTAGTTCTATGGTAGAGCTTGTACTAGCATGTATAAGACCTTGAGTTTAATCACCAGCAAAAACAAAACCAAAAACCCAGTCTACGTGAGTGCTATGACGATTAAATGAGATACTGTGTGAAATTCTCTGAGCAGAAACAGCCAATATGTGATTGTTTTTTATTGTGATTATCTACCCACTCCGTGTGGGGATGCTGAGGAAGGAGACACAGGCCTGCCTTCAGGGATCTCTAATCTGAAGCTGAGACACACAGGCCTGCTTCTCTGCTACCCCTTACCCTGATGGGGAAGAGCCAGCTCTGCATTTAGGCATCCTAGTCAAATGGGGGTGCACACAGGTCTGCTCAGGGAACTCCTATTCTGGAGGGAAGCACACACCCTCTATATTCAACAGCCTCTAGTATGCAGTCTTTGCTTTCCTGGCCACTTACCTCCTGATTCTTCAACCTCTCACTTTGCCACCTGCCCACTAGCCCCTCTCCTTTCTCCTGTGGCCAGGCTGTCCTCTCCCATCCAATGCTCCTGCCTCGGTGTGCTGTCTATTCGTGTCTATCAGGTGATTTGTTCCTTAGGCTCTGCCTCTGTGCACCAGCCTGTGTTCAAAAGCATCTCTCCCAGGATGCTAGCTCCCTTCCAGATACCTCTCAGACAGAACACCCTGAATTGAGACATGTTAGCATGCGTGCCCCTGCCCTAGATCTGCGTTTGATTGCGCAGCACCCGTGGCTCTTCCTTCCACAGGCTCCTCTCCTCACCACAGTGCCCTGCATTCTCCCTTTGTGTACCAGGCCCCCCTCAGTGGCCTCAGCCATCCCTGCAGAATTCTCAGGATTCTCTTTTTACCTCTTTTCTGTTGGTGTTTTTCCCCCATAGATAACCCACTGTCATTGTAGCCCAACCCTGTCATTTCCTGGCACTATTTGTCAAGAGTCCAGCTGCTGGCTTAGAGGTCAGATGCCTGTGCTGAAGGCTCTTGGAAGTGGGCTGAGGCCCATCCTCTGTGTTTGTCTCAACCACCACATGCGTGGAAGGACGCTAGGTGCAGAATTGTCTTAGGAGAGCCTTCTTTCTCCTCCTGTCTCTATGTCCCTGGAGGACCAAGGGCAAGAGTGTAGGTGGGCAGGCGGAGGCTACTGAGCATATCTGCTCAGCACTGTTTCTCCCTTGGCTGAGAGAGAGGAGGTAGGGTATGCTGAGGGCACTCAGAACTCCCAGTTCAGCCCTTTTTCTCTTCCTTTCCTTTCCTTTCCTTTCCTTTCCTTTCCTTTCCTTTCCTTTCCTTTCCTTTCCTTTCCTTTCCTTTCCTTTCCTTTCCTTTCTTTCTTTCTTTCTTTCTTTCTTTCTTTTTTGCCTTTTGTAGATTAAAAAAAAATTCCATACATGTAATTAATGTATTTTGATCATTATCTCCTCCCATTACCTTTCTTAGTCCCCCCATTCCCCGTCTAGTGAACCTTTTCTTTCCAACTAGTCCCTCTTCTACTTTGGCTTCTTTTGTATTTATTTATTTGTTTGTTTGTTTGTTGTGCCTTCTCCATCATCCATGACAAAATGTTGATGGGCCTGGCATTATACAGGTCCTCTGCAGGTAGTGACAGCTGCTGGGCCCCCTTTCACAGTCACATGGTTGGAAAATCTTCATTGGAGGCTAGAATTCCCCCTTCTCCCCCTTGCTGCATCCCGACCTCAAACTGCAGCCACTTGGAGGTTCTGCTCCCCACATTGCAAATGCACTCATCTGCATTATCTGGGCTAATATAAAAGTTTAAAGAAAATTCCTCTCTCTCTGTATCTCTCTGATTGAAAATGAATAAATAATAAAAAGGGGGGCTGGAGAGATGGCTCATAGGTTAAGGCACTTGCCTCCAGTGCCTAAGGCTCCGGGTTCAAGTCCCCAGGACCCACATAAGCCAGACCTACAAGGTGGTGACCCTGGTACTCTCTCTGTCTGTCTGTCTCTTTCTCTCTCTCTTTCTCTCTGCTTGAAAATGAATAAATAAAATAAAAATAAAAAATAAAAATAAAAAAATTCATTCTGAGCCGGGCGTGGTGGCGCACACCTTTAATCCCAGCACTTGGGAGGCAGAGGTAGGAGGATGAATTCAAGGCCACCCTGAGACTACATAGTGACTTCCAGGTCAGCCTGGTCTAGAGCGAGACCCTACCTCAAAAAACCAAAAAAAAAAAAAGATCATTCTGTGTCTTGAACCACCTTTGCTGAGCTTTGAGGATGCAGCTTTCTTGTCTGACTTCCAGTTGCTTTTCACTCCGATAGGTATGCGTATTGATTCCCTGAACTCCAGTGCAGTGAAGTGAAGGTGCTGGAGAATGTGTGGGTAGTCAGAGGCCAGATGAGCAGCTTGCCAGAGATGAAGGAGTGGGACCCCAAGCCTCACCATTCTCTAAAACGCCTTTCTAGTGCCCCATCCCCAGCCATTCTGGGTCCTGTGATCTGCCATGGTGGGACTGGGGAGATCAGCACCCCTCCCTCAATTCCTGACCCTCTCTTACTCCTTGGTTCCCATATGACTAGTGTCAACCTGAGCGAGACATCACTGGAAAGGGAATCTGTCTCCATCCCACTCTTGTCTTGCTTCCCTCATTACCAACCCCCCCCCAAAAAAAACAATCCTACATTACCTCAGGCAGCTCTTTATGAGGAACAGATGGGGTGGGAGATGGTGGCAGAGCAACTGTCCTTTCTATCCTCTGTGGGGGGAGGGAGGGGCACTCAGGAGAAAATGGTAGTAGCAGGAGGAACCAAGGTGAGACTTTCGGGCTTGCCTTTGTGGTGACTGACACCTGTGAATGATGGGAGTGCAGCCCAAGGACGTCTACTGTATTCTTAACCGGTCAGTCCTCCTCCTGGGCTCAGTGCCCATGTGGAAGATTCCACTTACCTGGCAGGGAAAGGACCTTTCTCCTGGACAGGGCTGGCCTTCCCTCACTTTCACTCCTCACTATGACATTTTGAGGGGCTGTGGATTCAAGGATTCATGTGCCTGGGAGGCAGGGGAACAGGGCCCTCCATCTGGGCTCCATTGTAGAGCCAGTAGGCAGCCACCCTCTGCCATGATTAGATCAGATTTCTCTAAATGGAATTCCAAACAGAGGCATGAATAGAGGTGCAGGCACCCAGCTCCTGTCAGTGAAGGCTTCTCAGTGAAGTCAGGACGCCTTTCCCTCAGCAATTAGAATTGACTTGAGGTCTTGGGCACTCACTGTGACTCAATAGCAAGCCTCCGCATCACAGTGTCACAACCAGAGGAAGCTGAGGGGTAGAATGTAAACCCTTTTGTGTTGGTCACATTCATAGCTCTCCTGGGTCATGAATTGGACAGGCTTGCTAGACCATCTAAGGCCAGAGGAACTGCAGTGAACATCATCCAATCCCATGTAAAATGGGTGAGGCGTTGAGATGCTCAAAAGCCCAAGGTCACCCAACCCAAGAGTGGCAAATCCAGAACCCAGATCCAGGTCTCCATTTTCTGTTCCTTTCCCATGATCCTTATTTGAGACAGTCAACCTGGGAGAGGACGATATGTGTCTATCACTTCAGCAAATGGCTGTTGCTGGCCTGACCCATGAATTTTTTAAATTGTGTCTTCTGAGATTGAGTGACAAATACACTTCTCTATCCTTTGACTTTTCAACCTCATGAAGAGGCAGTTCCTCTCACTCATATAATGCTCAGTGAGACCCAAGGAAACTTCTGCTAGCAATGCTTCCAAGTGTATGCAAACGCCTTTGCCCTGAGATCAGAGGCCCTGCCAGCCTTGCAGGGACCATTGTGATGGGCCAAAATCCTGTTACACGGGCCATGGCCTCAAGCCCAGGAAACTCTGGTTTTCATGATCTCAGCAAAAAGTACTTAAAACAATAGATCCAACATTCCACCCTCTCCCAAGGTTTCCTGGGGTCTGGAAGGCTGCCTCAGTTTCTCTTTGCAGAAAAGCAAGGGTGGTAATAGCAGGAGGCAAGGGAGTGAGGTCATGTCTGCAGATGTGCAAGCCCCTCTCAGAGCAGACATGTGAGGGGGTATATTTCAGCCTCACAGCCAGAGGCTTATGTTCTCGTAACCTCATTCACCTTGGCCACTAGCCATCCCATTCCAGCCACCAGTATCCCCAGAACTGCTACTCTTCATCACCTCTGCAGGCTCTGTGCTCAGATGCAAACAAGCAGGTCTACCCCACTTCACGGACATTTTGTATGATGCAATACTATGTTTCCTGATGAGCATTCTTTAGTTCATAAGCCTTGGGCTGGATAGCTGTGTGCTAGGACAGAGACCCTTCTGGCTCTCCCCACCAGCCACTCCCATGTTATTTCCCAGCCTGGCTCTCCTCCTGAGTCTTTCTACCTGTGGCCCAGACTCTGGCCAGTCTTCCCCTTCACCCAGGGTGAGTGCTATGGAGGAAGCCAAAGGTATACTGACTTGGGTTACGGGGGCTAGTCATGGCGGGCTTCTTGGGAAACAAGAGCCTTCAGCAAGACCTGCTACAGAGCAGAAATTAGTCAGGTAGAGCCACAGCAAGTGTAGTGGCTCTGATGTCAGAATGAGCTCAGTGTTTGAGGAAAGCAAAGGTCACCAAAGAGGAGGGATACTACATGAGTCTGGATAGATAGAGGGCCAGGGTGTGGGCTGAGTGAGGCCTTATAGGTTAGGATTAAGATTCTGAATTTAATACCCGAAATCCAATGGGAAGACTGGGAAGGTTTCAAGAGGGGGAATGACATCAGGTTTGTGGGGTTTGTTTCTAAATATTTTATTTATTTGCAAGCAGAGCAAAACAGAGAGAGAGAGTGGGCACGCCAGCGCCTCCAGCCTCTGCAAATGACTCCAGATGCATGCACCACCTTTTGCATCTGGCTTTTCATGGGTACTGGGGAATCGAACCTGGGGCATTAGGTCATTTCACCTGAACTTAGAGCCTGCAAGAGTCATAAACTGAATTGAGGAAAGAGGGAGAGGCATTCACAGTGGGCAGATAGGGTAGTGACCATGGAGGTCATTGTGGTAGCAGTAGCCGTAATGAGGGTGATGGTGGAAGACGTGATGATAATGCTTTTCATTTTGGTGATAGTGGTGATGATGATTGAGATGAAGTTTTGGTAATGGTGGTAGTAGACATGGTAGTGGTGGTGGTGGTGGTGCCAGTGGTGTGCTGGTGGTACAGATGATGGTGAAGGTGGTGAGAAAGGGGATGGTGTGGGTGCTGGTGATTGTGTTCAGCGATGATAATGGTGATGGAATCCAGGCGTAGTGGCTTCCACCTTTAATCCCAGCACCCAGAAGGCTAAAGTAGAAGGATTGCTATGAGCTCAAGGCCAGCCTGGGCTACAGAGAGAATGATGATGGTGGTGAGGACTACAGCAATCATCCCACCTGAAGTCTCAGAGGGAAGGCTAGCATGGAGCGCTGCTAGCTGTGCCTGAGGTATATTCAGTTAAAAGAGGTAAAGGTGGACTTCCAAGGGGTCTCTGTTCATTCGTGCAGTATCTTTTGCTGAGCCAGGGCAATACAGACTTGTGAAAGTGGTTCCTGCCTTTGGGGAGATCTCCCCCTCCCCAGGGTGTGACACATGCTAAATTCCAGTGTCCCGTGTTGCTTACTGGTATTTATCCTCTCCAATTCTTTCATGGGCTCAACTGAGAACTCCAGAGCTGACAAGCCTCTTACCTGCCTCCGGCCCTGCAGCATCTACAAATTCCTCTGCAGGCATGACACAGGTGAGGCAGGCAAATGTGATTTTCCTAGTGGCAAGGAGTGTGCACTTACCCAACAGTGTTCCCGAGATCTTGAGCAAGTCATTTTACCTTCTGGGTCCTCAGCTTACTCATCTCTTCCAAGTAGAGAATAATATTCATCCCTCCCTTCCTAGCTCAGAGAGCTGTTGGGAGGACAAGTGAGACCATTGGTGGGAAAAACTTGATATCACACAGATGTGTGGGGATGGGGGACAGGCAGAGGCCTGTGTGTGCAAGCACTGTGCATTCCTCACAGTCTATCAGATGTCTGGTCAGCAGACCTGGCCACAAAGGGGTCCTTGTCTGGGAAGTCTCATGGGCAACCATGACACTAGTCACAATACCCATGCTGGCCTTTATCTCTGGTGAGTCATGCCAAGCTGGCTTGAGCCTCTTAGACCTCCACAGGGAACAAGCCAAACTTAGGGCAAAAAAGTGAGTGACAAAACTAACCTCACCATCCTGACCTCTACATTCTTCTTTTTCTCACTCCCTCCTGGGCAGCAGTGGCTTCTCTCCTCTTCAGCCCGCCAGAGCCTTCCTGCCTCCTCTTCTTTTCCTCATTCCTCTCAGGACAGGACCATAATTCATCCATACTGAAGTGTTACTACCTGACAACAACCTAAAGCAGTATGCTAAGACTTTCTACCTTGATTCTCCCCATAAGTAATGCATTTTCCAGTAAACCCATATGAAATCCATGCATATGAATCAAAGATTTCATGAAATTTTTACTATGTGGAATGTACTTGATTTTTTCTATTTTATTATTCTCTCTCTCTTTCTCTGTCTCATTTGCTGGTTGTAATACACTGTTAATTTCATGATCTGCAAATAAGTTGCATCCTGCAGTTTGAAAAGTTCTGGCATGCATGGACCTTCTTTCCAAGCACAGAAGAAGGTCTCTGGGAACCATCTGTCAGGACAGTGTGCCTAGACTTTGGATAGTAGAGCATTTCTTTATGCCATGCACTATCCCAGGTGCCTGATGCATTCATCCTCACCACTTTAGAGCAGGCCTGACTGTCCTCGGCATTCAGAGTTGGAGGGGCAGGAAGTGGAGGGACCCAGAGGTTAGGTTACTTGTCTGAACTTCTGCTACTATAAAGTGAAGGGACCCAGACACCTATAGCCTTAACACTTGGACTGCTGGCTGCTGGGAGGCGACAGAAACAAGAAAGACTTGAAAAGGGACAGTCATGGTGCTTTAAGAAAGCAGCACCTGTGTCTCTGCAGTCAGAGCCACACTCAGATGCTTCTGGAAGGCAGGCCTGGTCTGCACACTGTACAGAACCTACAAAATAAGCTTACTGTTGGAACCCTTCACCCCATGCACGCCCCAGCAGCTCTGCTCTGTGGATACTGTGGCATGATGGAACTTCCAGGGGGGCACCAAAGCTCTTCTTGGGTGCATATTAGGCCCAGATACTGAACTTTGCCCCTGGACCAAAGATAGACCTGGCTTGGGCTTTTAAAAAGTATTGCTTTTTTTTCTCAGCACCATGGTGTCTTTTGCGTTATCCCAGTGGTGACATCTCCATCACAACTCCTGAGGCTCAGGGTCTATTGCAGAAGAGTCGGCAGAAAGATTGTAAGAGCCAAAGGAAGGGTCGGACTGCTTACAATGCAAACTTTCAGACACAAAATGGCTTGATATTCATGACTTCGCAGTGCCTGATAATACCTACACATAATGGAGGAAAAGATGGTGACACCGAAACAAAACAGAGACTAATTGGGAGGGGGAAGAGATATGAGGAGGGAATCATAATGGTTTATGGTCTATAATTATGGAAGCTATGAATAGAAAGTTTTGTTTTTTTGTTTTTGGTTTTTCGAGGTCGGGTCTCACTCTAGCCCAGGCTGACCTGGAATTCACTCTGTAGTCTCAGGCCAGCCTGGAACTCATGGCGATCTTCCTACTCTGCCTCCTGAGTGCTGGGATTAAAGGCGTGAACCACTACGCCCGACTAGAAAGTTAAAGAAAAAAAAAAAAAACACACCTCCAGAGGTAGGCAGATCACTGTAAAACTCAAGGCCACTCTGAAACAACAAAGAGCTTTGAAAAGATTTTAGGTTGGGCTGGAGAGATGGCTCAGCGGTTAAGGCACTTGCCTCCAGTGCCTAAGGCCCCAGGTTCAATTCCCCAGTACCCACATAAGCCAGAACCACAAGGCGGTGGCCCTGGTGCTCTCTCTCTCTCTCTCTCTCTCTCTCTCTATCTCTCTCTATCTCTATCTCTATCTCTCTGCTTGAGAATGAATAAATAAAATATTTTAAAAAAATTAAAAAAGAAAAGATTTTAGGTTGAACTAACTCCATTTCGGAATTCCTGAAAGAATATGCCAGTCAGAATAAATAAGTTAGTATGGCAAAAAAAAAAAAAAAGTACTGCTGTTAATTTTAAACCTAACACTCACCACAGGCTAAAAAAAAAAGAGTGAGCTTAATCATATCAAAAAACTCTCACTGTTTTTTAATGAATGCATTGTTTTGGGTTCTGTGAGAATGCAATAAAAGTTTTAAGATTTTATTTCAGAATGTGATAAGAATGTATCCCCGCATTTAATGGGTTGATTTTAAGATTTGAGTCCAAGGCACCCGGCATGTGGGCAGGCAGGGCCTGCAGATGGGCCGTGGCATACACGAGCACAGGGATGGTCGTGGGAGGCACACACTTACTTACCAGATTGCATCTCTGCTCCTTCTCTTGGCACAGTAGCGAGAGAGTGGTAAAATGGGAGGAGGGAGGGAAAGGAGGGAGCAAGGAATAGTGGGAGACCATGAAATGGCTGCAGCTAAAGCGTTGTCAACAGCCTCCTAACAAATGACGAGTGACCTCATCTTTCCTACTTTTCACAACTGGGAGTGTCGAGCCCATTGCCTCTGTCAGCTCCCAACACTCTGCACCCTCCATCAGTCTCAAAGCGAGCAAATGGACTCTGCACACAGAGATGTGGGAGCTGGCAGGGGAGACAAAGGCCAAGGGCAGTTAGAGTAGCCCAAGCCATGGCCCTGTATTGGGGAATGTTGAGGAGCAGAGCTACTGAAGACGGCTAGAATTAGGAATTAGAAAAGCTCAAACACAAGGAACGGGCAGTGCCTAGACAAGTAACTATGGAGAAGTGTGCCACCTGAGGGTAGAGTCAGGTCAGTGCCTGGGAGGGGAACTGAGAGACAAGGAGAGCCTGTACCAATGTTTCTCAGATCTGAGACCTCTCTGCTAGCCCAGCAGGTGCCAGCCAGGTCCCCCAAGTGCCCTGCAGCCAGCCCCAGCCCCAGCCTTCCTTTCACCTGTGAGCCTTGCTTACTAGTTAAGGTGCACAGCCTGCCTTTGCTGTGAACAGAGCCAAGTTAAGTCGCCATAGTAACCCTCTGGCTGATGGGAGAACTTGGGTTGCCATGGAAACTTGTTTAAAATCAAGAAAGTATTTGGAGAGATGGGTTTCTGCGGAGAGGAAGGGCTGTAGAGACCACATCCTTCAGGATTCTGCTCCAAATGGGCGGGACACAGGGCCCAGTCCAGGGCTTCTGGGAACCAGGAACACTCCCAGAGGCAAAAGATTTCTCCTATTTCCCTGGTGAGTGCCTAGCAGTATCTGTCAGTGCCAGATCTGCTTCTTGGCAAAACCATGAAAACAACAAAATTCACTTGCTACCACGGCTTGTCTCCTGTCCCTGAGATCCTGGCCAGCCCACTTGCAGTCAGTCTCCTTTTTTTAAAAAAATATTTTATTTATTCATTTCAAGCAGAGATACCGAGAGAGAGACAGAGAGCACCAGGGCCACTACCTTGTGGGTCTGGCTTATGTGGGCACTGGGGAATTGAACCCAGGGCCTTAGGCACTGGAGGCAAGTGCCCCAACTGCTGAACCATCTCTCCAGCCCAGTCTCCTTTCTTTCTTTTTTTTAAAAATATTTTTTATTCATTTTCAAGCAGAGAGATACAGAGAGAGAAAAGAGAGAGAGAGAGAGAGAGAGAGAGAGAACACCAGGGCCACCACCTTGTGGGTCTGGCATATGTGGGTCATGGGGAATTGAACCCAGGGCCTTAGGCACTGGAGGCAAGTGCCTTACCCAGTGAGCCATCTCTCCAGCCCTCAGTCTCCTTTCTGACAAGGCCTTGCCATAGATAGAGGAAAGTCCCTGTGTCTTGGGCATTGGGAGAACCACGTGGCCTGCTGGAGGGAACTGTTCCACAGACTCTTGTGTTCCTTAACATTGACTCAGTAAAGACTGAACCAGGTACACGGTTCACATGCATTTTCCCCAGCCTAGAGGAGTGCCAACGTAAACTCCCCTCTTCTCTTCTTTCCCGTGAGTAACACTTTAGAGTAGTATGCTTGAGACAAAGCTGTGGACGAAATAAACCACTGCCCCAGTGGAATGATTGTGACCCAGTAAAGCTAAGCAGGGAAGGAACCTCAAGAGGAAACAAAGAGACTTGTTCTTGGCCCGATGGCCATTGATCATAATTAGAAGAATACATCCCTAAGTTACCAGCCTAGGCCTCAGTTTCCCCCTTACCAAAAAGAGATGATTCCAGGCCTTTATTTTCAGATATGGAACTGTTGAATTCTGGCAGACCCCGGGGCTTCCTCCAGGCCTCTGAGAAGATAGGGTAGGAGAGCTCTTCTGGTCTCCCTGCAGCGGCCCCTCATTCTTTACTAAGTGGCTAAGTGTAGCCTGAGAAAGTTTGGCTCTTTCCTTAAAGCTGCACTTATTTAAGCCATGCTCAGCTCAGGTTTCAGGGCCTATGGACTGATCTCTCTCTCTCTCTCTCTCTCTCTCTCTCTCTCTCTCTCTCTCTCTCTCTCTCTCCCTAAAGCTACAGAGGCCGCAGGACAGGCTCAGCTCTGTCCCCCACATGCTCTTATGTCTTTCACTGGAACCACCAAGGCAGAGGCCACACTGGGACAAGCACTGGGAGCTCTGGTGTGCAAGGAGGCAGCGTCCTCTGAGTGAGCAAGGACAGGACACTTCTGCCATTCTCTGTAGTGCCCAGTCAGCATTGCCAAAATGAGGCCCAGTCTCTAAAGGACTCCAGCCCAGATCCTCTTGGCTCTGCTGAACCTCCCCCGTTCCTCTCCTGCCAAGCATTTTTATACCAAAATAATTAGGCAATTAATAACCATGTCATGGACTGTGTTTTTGGCACTCCACATTTTTAAACTTAGGAGCCTGTGTGTAATAGACGTGCCTGTCAGCCCACAAACTTGGCCATTCAACAAATATCCTATTGACCGTCTTTAAGTCCACATAATTCTAAATTCCGAGTGCCTACCTACCTGAGCACAAGGATGCTTCATGCCAGAAGTACTGTGGTACTTTCCCCCCAAACCCAAGGCTCGTGTGGAGGGCAGGAGCTCTCAGATGGGGCTTGGAGAACAGAAAGCAGCACGCTGTAGTGGACTTTGCAGGCTTTTGCACCACCCAGACACACAGTAGCCTTCTAATGGTTAGAGTTGGGGCTACTGAGCTCTATGGGCATGGCATTCTTCACCAAGCCAGGAAGCTGTGCCCACTGGGCCTCCTTCCTCTTTACTGCATCTATATGAGAACACATCTGACTGCTCTGCTCACTTCAGGGATCCTGGGCCTCTGTTCATCTCTCATTCAGAGGCCATGGTGGGATCTATGTTGATCCCCACAAAACACCTTAACAGCCTGAAGCTTCCACCAAACAGCTCCTGCCTCACCCAGTGTCCTTGAAGAGAGAGAGGAGTTCTGAAGCCTCGTGACCTGCTCAAGGGGTGGGGCTAGAGAGAGAGCTACAAATTGAGTATCCCAGAAATGTATCCTGCTTTTTGTGGCCTCATCACTCCCACACCCTCTCTGGGAAGTAGTCTTCATATCCCCAGGAGCTGTGTTGTGAACTGACAAGGTTGAGTCCAGAACACACTGCAGGCCTCCTCCTCTCCGCCAAAGTCCCTGCTGCAAAAACAGGCACTCCTGAACTTTCCACGAAGGCCTTTGACTAGTGCCAGCAATGGCTGATACATCAAGTGTTTTGGTGTGTAGGACACCATCCCAAACTCTTCACATGCAAGGATTTATTCAGTACAACGCTTTGTGGCAAATATTTCACCCCCATTTTATAGATGATAACGTTACACACAGAGAAAACCTCACCTCTGCTAGAGGCCAAGAGCCTCAGCAGCTCTCAGCTCATCCTGGATTTGAACCCTGCACCCTTAACTCCTTGACTATCATGGGTGTGCTAGCTTCTTCGGTACTCATTAAGGAGGGAGGGAAGGAGGAGTGTGCAGGAGTAACTTTATCCACAATTTTGTTTAGCTTTCCAACTTCACCCAGCCTTCAACAAGGGAGGCTGCTTCCCACCGTGTTAGGCTCCATTCATCCCTGCAATGCGTCGCTTCCTGCCGCCCACTCCTAATGTCACCACTAGCTCAGACTCCCTCCTCCCTTCCCAGTCCAATCTGGCCCCCTTAGCTCTGAGAAAAAAGCCTGGAGCACAAAGGACCTGCTAGTGAGGGGAGAGGCTCAGGGACAGGGGAGGGTTTGGCAGCCCCTCCTCTCCATCTGCATCCAGGAGGCTGGGGAAACTTGAGGTGGGGGAGCCCAGAAGGGTGGTGGTGTTGGCTAGCTGGGGTCTGGTGGTGGGCATTAGACCTAGGGGAGACTCCAGTATAGCTCACCTCTGTCCACCTCTGCAGTTACCCAAAGGAAGCCCCTCCCCAGGGAGCCGCCCTCAAGTGCCTGAGGCAGGGGGCTGCCAGCTGGCCCTCTCTGGCACCTTTTCCTTCGCCAAGCTGTGTAGTGGTCTCATTCACAACTTGTCTCCCGAGGGACCTGGAGGTGTTTGGACAGCAAGAACCTAGGAGCCTCCAATTACCAGTGTGCATCTGAAAGTCAACCAGAGGCTGGCTGCACTGAGCTCCTCCCTTCGCAGACGGTCGCCCTGAGGGTCTTCCCTGCTGAGCTCTGTGGAGGTCTCAGTCTCTCTCTCTCTCTCTCTCTCTCTCTCTCTCTCTCTCTCTCTCTCTCTCTCTCTCTCTCTCTCTCTCTCCTCTCTCTCTCCCCCCCCCCCACCCTGGGGCTTTGCACATGCTACACCAATGTTCTAGCACTGAATTACATCTCCAGCCCAGATGCTGTTTGCATTTTGCCCTCTCCAGGGTTTCCTTCCTCTCAACACCCACGTCCTGACTCCCTCCAGGCCAAACTGATCCCTAAAAGTCCTGGTGCACTGACCATGCACCTGCGCTTTGATGAGCACTTTACCTACAGGAAGTCCTCATAGTAGGCAGAGGCACAGAGGCTAAGTAACTTGCTTGAAGTGACCCCACTAGACACTGATGGGAAGGGAGTTCCTGTGCTTCCCAGAGAGGGAGGCCGGAGAGATCAGATATGTAAATGATTTGGGATTCTCCTGCAGGGGAGATAGTTCCCCCTCCATCTCTTTATTTGGTGATTTGTGGGTATCAGAATGTACTGTGGGTTATCTCGTGCTTATCTTTTCCCCCTAGTTATAATCCAATACTGTATTTCTTTCTTTTGTGGCTGAGATTAATTTGTTGTGCTTCACTCTTTACTGGGTGGGGGTTGGTCATTTGGCATAAAAGATGAATGATGGGGAGGACTCCATAGTACACTAGCCAGGCTGGCCTGTCCCCAGCTATGGTGCTCCCCAGTTCTTGTCCTACCCATTCCTCTTCATCTCTCCCTGTCTAGTGCTTGACCTAACATTTGGTTCAATAACTCACCAGATCTTGCTGCTTCTACCTCGGAAATCTTACTTCCTCCTTTCTCTCCCAGCCATTGTCTTAGTTCATCCCATTGTCTCCATCATGAAACTTTCTTGCCTCCCCTCCTTCTGATTCATTCACATATATTGCCCTAAGGGTGCCTTCTTGATGCACAGCTAGGTGGCCTGATGGCACTCCCCACAGAGTAACATCCAGACACCACCTTAACCACAGAGCATCTCTCCAGCCCACCATCCTTGTATCATACCCGAAGAAGCCGGACCGCCACAGTTATACCTTGCTGCTTTTCTGGCTTCCCCCTTCTCTTCTTCCTTCTCCAAACCATCTGCCTATATTTCCCTAAGGGAACTCTGTGAAACCTGTTAATTAGCATTACTTAGAAATAAAAGACCCTGTGGTCATATAAATACAGGAAACTCTGGGTTGAAAAGGTTGAACAGTTTATGTGGGGTAGTTGTCCTGGTTCCCCAGGAGAGGGTGAAGAGTTTGTGACTTTCCCAGAGTGTTTGTCCATGAAATCCCACCTAGGAAGAGTATCTTGCTAGTGGCCCATGGAACTCTGGGCATTGCCTGATGTGTGGACACCCTGGGATCCTTGCTAGTTTCAGAATCTGCCTCAAGTTTTCTGGCCTGGGTATCTTGGGTGAAACCAAGCCTGGAAACACCATCTTCATCTGTGCATACCTTGCCTATACTTGAAGAATAGTTTTCCCGGGATATCCAGCGATCAGTTCCAGTTCCTGCCTGGCATACCAAAATCTGTGTGTGTGTGGTGGTTTGAATCAGATATCACCCATAGACTCATGTGTTCTAAATGCTTGGTCCCCAGCTCGTAACAGTTGACCTTGAGATTTATCAGTCCTCCTATCTGCTGATTTGGGTCAGTGTTTTATCCTAGCAACAAGAAAGTAACTACAACTCTGGATGCTCAAAGTCCTTCTTTCTTTTTATTAAACATTTATTTATTTCTGAAAGAGAGAGAGAGAGAGAGAGAGAGAGAGAGAGAGAGAGTCCAGACACATGCAACATTTTGTACACCTGGCTTTATGTGGGTACTGGGGAATCAAACCTGAGCGGTATGCTTTGCAAGCAACTTTAGCCTTTAACCACTGAGCATCTCTCCAGCCCTATTTGCTTTTTTTGTCTACCCATCTAGCACTATCCCCAGTCTGAGCTTCTAAACACCTTGAAGGTAAGGACTATGCCAGTCTTTTATTGCCTTTAGTGTCTTCTCCCTAGGGCTCACCATGGCCGTGCTTCGGGAGCATCTAGGTTACTTTTTATTTCCTACCAAACTTTTAATTTTAGAATAGTTTTGCATTTATAGGAAAGCTGCAAGGATATTGCAGAGCAGCCATATATTCCATACCCAGTTTTCCACATTGCTAGTGTCTTAGACCATCAGAATACATTTGTTATAACTAATGAACCAACATGGGTACAGTAGTATTAACTGAAGTCCATACTTTCTTTGGATTTCCTTGTTTTTTTTTTTTTAGAAAAAAAATTTATTTGCAAGCAGTGACAGAAAAGAGAGAGAGAATAGGCATGCTAGGTACCCACTACAAATGAACTCCAGATGCACGTGTCACTTTGTATATCTGGCTTTATGTGGGTGCTGGAGAATCTAACCTGGGTTGTTAGGCTTTGCAGGCAAGTGCCTTAACTGCTAAACCATCTCTCTAGCCCCTCCTTTTTATTGTTGTTTTTGGTTTTTTGTTTTTCATGGTAGAGTCTCCATCTAGCCCAGGCTGACCTGGAATACTCTATATAGTCTCAGGGTGGCCTCGAACCTCCTGAGTGCTGGGATTAAAAGCATATGCCATCATGCCCGGCCTCCCTCCTTGTTTTTTTTTTAAAATATTTTATTCATTCATTTTCAAGCAGAGAGAGAGAGAGAGAGAGAGAGAGAGAGAGAGAGAGAGAGCGCACCACCAGTGCCACCACCTTGTGGGTCTGGCTTATGTGGGACCTGGGGAATTGAACCCAGGGCCTTAGGCACTGGAGGCAAGTGCCTTAACTGCTGAGCCATCTCTCCAGCCCCCTCCTTGGTTTTTATCTAATGTTCTTTTTCTGTTTCAGAAGCTCACCCAAGATGATATTTCCTTATTTAGCTGATCTCCCTGGGCGACTCTAGGAAGTGATAGTTTCTCAGACTTCCCCTGTTTTTGGTGACCTTGGCAGTTTTAGAGTACTGGTCAGTGTTCTTCACATTGTCCTTCAATACACTACAGGCTTGCCGGGCATGGTGGTACACACCTTTAATCCCAGCACTTGGGAGGCAGAGGTAGGAGGATCACCATGAGTTCAAGGCCACCCTGAGACTACATAGTGAATTCCAGGTCAGCCTGGGCTAGAGAGAGACCCTACCTTGAAAAAAAAAAATACACTACAGGCTTGTGGGATATTTTTCTCCTGATAAAACAGAGGTTATGGATTTGGGGGAGGAAAACCACAAAAGTAAAGCGCTATCTCATGACAGCATATGAAGGGTGTGCACCACCAGTGTGAGCTATCACACTTGATGTTGACCCATCCTTGGGCTAAGGGAGTGATCGTCAAGTTTCTTCACTGCTGTCCTTCCATAGTGAACTCTGTAGAGGAAGCTAAGTGCAACCTGTTGTCCTCATTCATTCATTCATCTCTGTACTCATGGATGTTTTGTGCTCCAAATAATGATAATCCAGACACTATTGTTATTCAGGTTATTTTAGCTTTGGATATTAGAGAAGAGCTTTCCTTTGGCACCTTTGTCTCTTTCATACCTATGCCCCAGTTTTAAATTTTCTTTGCTGTTTTAGTTCAGAGTCTCTGAGCTCATCTGGCATATTCCTTGTCTCAGAGCTCCAAGAATCAGCCATGTCTTTTAGGAGGCATTAGAAAGTGAGATCTAGGTGCTGGGCATGCTCAGTGCTGCTGGTGTTGCTGCTTCTAGGTCTTTCCATTTGGCAGAGCTTGGACTATATGTGTCTGTGCTAAACTGTGCATGCACATGTCTCTCTGATATCTATGACACATTAATATATAAATAAGCAACATTCACTAATACAGATGTCTCCAGCCCTAATCCAGTACCACGCGGTTTCTTTCCATCTTTCCTTTATGCAAGCGGTTTTTATGCAGCTTTTTTTTATAACATCAGTTTTCTTATGAATGTATAGTCATTGTACACAATGATGAGTTTCATTATGACAACAGCAGTTATTTGAAATTGCCGTCTTTTAGAGCTGGGCCAAAGACTGTCTGTCAGAGGCTGCAGAACATTGCAACATACACTCAAATGTTTCTTGAATTGAATTTGTAGAAACCCAGACCTGCTTTGTCATAGATGTACATGGTTTCCAGAGACAAGGGTGTATCTCCTGCCCCCAGAGCCATGAGGGAAATTAGCTCTCACCTCCCCAGGCGATGCTGGAGGAAACATCCCATAGTCCTGCCAAGGTGTCCATTACCCCCTGTTTGGGTGTTTCTGCTCATTTCCACCCTATCTGGCTCCATGAACACCTGATACTTCCTGCTGTGAAGCCAGACTGTCTAGGATCCATTACTGCCTGTGGCAGAATCTTCAGCGACAGTCCCTAACTGTCCACCTTGGCCTAGTAGCCAGAACTTTATTTCCCTATGTCCATGTCTCCAACTAAAACCCACAAAGCTTGAAATGGCTTATGAATCATCTTACGAGTGAGGACAGGTCCAGAAACACAACCGGAGATAGACAGGGCAAGAAGTAGGACCTGAACCCCTGTGTTCTTCAAATCCAGTGTGTCCCCACACCATCCTTCTGAATGCCTTAGGCAGGAATCCTGAGATTTGGGGTATATACATCCTCAGAGAAACCCTCAGCTGTGTGTTTTGAAGGTCACAATGAACCAAAATACCCCTGAACACATCATCAGTTTGATTTCTGCAGAATGTGCCCGCAAAGAGACCTGAGGCTTCTGCAGGTCAACTGGACAAGGCGTCCTCCTGCCTTTCTTGAGGGAAGGGGAGCCATGTTGGCCCTGGGCAGAATCAAAGCATTCATCTTTAGCGCTGTTAGTCCTCCTCTATCCCTGCATCAGACCCTCTTCCATCCCCCAGATACTCCTTGCTTCTGACATTCTTGCCCCTCCTCTGAGTGCACCACGCTTCAGTTTTCCCTCATATCTCCAGGTCCCCAGCAACTCACCAGTTTCTTAAAAAAACAAAATTCATGTGTGGGCTGGAGAGTTGGCTCGGTGGTTAAAGGTGCTGGTTTGCAAAGTCGAATGGCCCAGGTTCAATTCCCTAGTACCCACGTAAAACCAGATGCACAAAGTGGCAGGTGTCTGGAGTTCACTTGCAGTGGTTGAGGCCTTGGTGTGCCCATTCTCTCTCTCTCTCTCTCTCTCTCTCTCTCTCTCTCTCTCTCTCTCTCTCTCTCTCTCTCT
>PVHP010018731.1:0-24540 GCA_004024765.1 Zapus hudsonius
TCTCCCTCTCCCTCTCCCTCCCTCCCTCCCTCTTTCCCTCCCTCCTTTCCTCCCATTCTCCCTCCTTACAAATAAATAAAAATATTTTTTAAAAATGGGTGTGGTAGTGCATGCCTATAATTCTAGCACTCTGGTGGAAGCAGAAGGATCATAAGTTCAAGGTCATCCTTGAACTATATATGCCATATATATATATATATATATATATATACATATATATATATATATATATATATATAGTTCAATGCTATAGTTATATAGAATTGGGCCAGTTTAAGACCAACCTGAGTTACAGGAGACCTTATCTCAAAATAACAACAATGGAGCTGGACGTGGTAGCGCATGCCTTTCATCCCAGCACTCGGGAGGCAGAGATAGGAAGATCGCCATGAGTTCTGGCCACTCTGAGACTACATAGGGAATTCCAGATCAGCCTGGGCTACATTGAGACCCTACCTCAAAGAGCCATGGTGGGGGAGAATATCCAGAGACATTGTCCTCCTCAGCAACAACACACAGGGCGGGGGGGACCGGGCTGCCTCCTGTGCTATCCATAACCCCCTGCCCCATGGATTGATCCAGTATGCCCACCAAGGAGGATACCCAGTGGATTGGGGACAGGGAGGAGGGAAATGGGAATACCAACATAATATTTGCTAATTCAATGTATCTAATTTTGGACAATAAAGATATCAATTTTTAGAAATCTGACATCTAAAACGGAGAGCCACACGCAGCCCTCACCCTGTTCTCTGAAAGTCAGACCTTCTTCCTGGGAGTGGTCTATCTTCCTGTTAAAGCCAAAATTAATAATAAAGGTCTGCTCTTTCCCTGTTGATGAAAAAAGCCCAATAATAATAATAATAATAATAATAATAATAATAATAATAAAGCAGAGCAGGATAAGCCTGTTCCTCCTCCCAACCCCAGGGCTCACATCCCAACAGGTCTGACCCATGCCAAGAGCCCATCTGTCCAGGGGGAATTCCATAGAAATGTTAAAGGGCCCTTGCCCTCTTGCCTTCCCAGGAAGCACTGGCCCACACCCAGCAGTCAGTTGCTGACTTGGTAGTCCTTTAAAGGAAAATCCTCTGGGAGTGGGAGGTTTTACAGTGCCAGTGAAAATTATTCAAAAATAATGAACATGAGGCTGGAGAGATGGCTCAGTGATTAAGGCACTTGCCTCCAGTGCCTAAAGACCTGGGTTCAATTCCCCAGTACCCACATAAGCCAGATGCACAAAATGGCACATGCATTTCTCTCTCTCTCTTTCTCTCTCTCTCTCTCTCATCTCTCTGTGTGTGTATCTCTGCTAGAAAACATAAGCAAAGTCTTTGTGGGTCATGCTGAAACTTTTATTCAGGCATTAGTCTTGTTCTTGTTACTCGTCCACGTTTTTCCCTGTCCTGAGTGGTGAGAAATGTTGGCATGATCCAGATGGAGATGCTGACTCTTGGTGGTTAGTAATAGACTTCCCAAAGGCTGTGCACAGTTGGTTTTCTTTCAGCTTTTCTTAATTTTCATTTATTTTTTCTTCCATCCTCCCTTTGGCATAGGGCCAGTCCTTTTGGGTTGAATAAATTTCAATCCTATTACTGATAATGGGAGAAACCAAGCCCACCTCTAAACCATATCACATAATTTGAATTTTTCAGAGAAGAGGATTATCTGTCATCAACATCCCTGTTCACCCTCACCAATAAATCCATCAGCCATGAGCACACCAAGTTCTCCTTTGAGTTTTGGGTAATTCCAGGGTGCCTCCAATTTTCTCGATGACTCTCTTGAACTTCTCAAAAAATTCTTGAAATAAATTGTCATTCAGTACCCAATTAAAAGTAAGTACATATCACGCAAAACTTTGAAGCAAGGCTTCTTAACCCGATGTTATGAGTCTACGGATCAACTTTGTTGATCTATGCACTTGGGCAAGAAAAAAGTGACATCGATTTTTTTTTTTCATGAAATTCTGGCTAAAATGTCACATTTAGGCAACAAGCCACAATAGCAGCAACAGTGTCTGGAATCTTCGCTGATGAAATTCTTGGATATTTTCAGCCACCTAACCATTGCTATATGTATCAAATATTTTTAAATATTTACATTCAACACTACGTTGAAATCACAGTGATTATTAAACTCTTTGCTAGCTTGATAGTTAAAATGTTAGCAAAGAAACACATTTATGATAATACCACAAATTATTTCATTTTTTGAGAGAGAGAGAATGGGTGCAGCAGTGCCTCTAGCCACTGCAAGTGAACTCCAGATGCATATGCCACTTTGTGAATCTGGGTTTACGTGGGTACTGGGGAATTGAACCCAGCTCGTTAGGCTTTGCAGGCAAGCGCCTTAATCACTGAGTCATATATATCTCGAGCCCACCACAAATTATTTCTTAGATTTTGGATCACTACACTTCAATATAACTGGTTTCTTTTGGATTTCTACATATTTTATTAGTGTATAAACATAGTGCTGGGCTTCATAAGGATTTTATTTTTGAGACATGTAGCCCAGGCTGTTCTCAAACTCACTATGTAGTTGAAAGTGACATTGAACTTTTGATCCTTCTGCATTCACCTCCCAAATGCTGCCATTACAGACATGCACTACCACACCACATTTATGGAAAAATACACCCAACTTTGACCTCTGGCCTCCAGGCACACCTACACACACAGACACATGTGCTCACATACATACAAATATATACACACATACACCACACAAATGGACATGCAAAGGCGAGTTTCTTGTGTTGGCAAATACTCCATAGATCCCGTGCCACCTCCGTGCTAGGACGGTAATGTGTCCTGAGGACAATGGAATCTTTGAATTCAGAACTCCTCTAGATTCTGCCCCCACGCAGCTCTTCCTTTGTCTGATGTTTAATGGCTTCTTCCCCTGTAATAAACCATATCCGTGAGCATAATAGCTTTCAGTGAGTTGATGAAACCGCACAGAGAATTATTGAAACTGAAGATGCTTTGAGAAAGCTGCCCAAACTTGCAATTGGTGTCAGAAGAGACAATAGTCTTGGGGGTGACTCCTCCCTCTAGCTGTCTTGTTGGGCTATCTACTCACAGTTGGAGGTAGGAAGTCCTGGAAAGACTTAGCAGTGTAGAGAACTATACTCTCCTGCCTTCTGGGAGTCCCACGGAAATCGCACTGGAGCGCAGGTTCTGACCCTGTAGGTCCAGAGTGTGGCCTGAGATGCTCACATACATCTAACAAGGAACTGAGCGGTGCTGATGCTGCCCTCCATGGACCACACCTGGAGTGGCGAGATCCCAAAGCACAGCTTGGATCACATGTCCTCCTGAGCGGGAATCCAAAGGCAGCTGAGTAACACACACTCCTAGGGGCAGCGTTCTAAGCCCCTGAGCACCTGCCAGTGTCTCCTTCACTCCTGATCTAACTTCTCTCTAGTAACTCACCTGTCACTCACATGGCACGTCCATCCAGCCTGCTGATGGCCACACCTCCACCTCTTTATAAGCCCAACCTTATCCCAGTTCCAAAGCCAGGTCCAGCCCCAAGCATCTGCATGGCAGGCTGCTCTAGCCAGGCTCTTACTCCAGGTCCTGGCTCTGATCTAAACTACCACCAAGATCTGAGCCCTGGATACACGCAGCAGGGCAAAGACAACAGTGTGTTTCCTTCCTCTGTCTCCATCTGGCGAGGAGAGGAGTCCTGCTCACTTTCTTTGCCTAGACTCCAGATCTTTATGGAACAGGGCTTAGCCTGAACTTAGATATCTAGTGACCTAGACCCATCTCCAAGGTCCTGGCTTTCCTCACGCCAACCACCTCCCACACTTGCTACCAGACAGCTGCTACTGGAAAGCCTGCTGTCGTCTCTGGTCCATTTCACTCTCAGCCTCTGTGTGGACTTTGGCTAAGAAGTACTGCCACTCCTGTGGATAGTTAGATGATTGTTCCAAACTCTTCACTCTGCCACTTCTCTCCTTGGAAGGTGTTGCAGTCAGCTTTCTAGTTGCTGCGCAGAAAGAACCCAAACAAAAGCAGCTTGTGGAGGAATGGGTTTATTTGGCTTACGGACTTGAGGGGAGACTCCATCCATCCTGGCAGGGAAAACGATGGCATGAGCAGAGGGCTGGACATCACCTCTGCCACAGCACTGCAAACAGCGGCAGGAAGGTGTGCCAAACTCTGGCAAGGGGAAGCTGGCTTATAACCCCATAAGCCTGCCCCCAACAACACAGCTTCATCGAGGTTGTAAAACCCAAACTGCCATCAACTGAGGATCAATCTATCAGAACACATTCAATTGTTTGTGGGGGACACCTGTATCAAACCATGACAGAAAGGGTATGCATGTCATTGATGTGGGGCTAGGCCACAGGATTTACCTTGACCTCATGGTAGAGAGTGTCCTTTCCTGCCTCTTGACTGTGGGCTCACCTTTATGAACTGCTTTCTCCAGAAGTGTGTTAGCAAGAAAATACAGTAAGAGGCTTGAAGTGTGTCTGTATCTTGATCTCACAATCTTGCATCCTGGTAATCCACCATAAAAACATGTTCCAGACAGCAACTGTATGTGTCCAGGGCTCAGAGCTTGGCAAAAGTCTAAGCTCAGAGGTGGGGCCTTGGCCCCACAACAAAGGCACATGGGCAGATCTGAGAAGATCCACAATGAGGTCTCAGCATGGCCAGAGGCACAGTTGAAAGTCCAGCCTTGACTGTCTCCCATCCAGTAACCCTGGGCTCTGAGATTGAAGACTTCAGCCGTGGTTTGTTGGGCTGCAGCAGCTGACTGATACACCTCTGGACACGTGTACTTGCCCCATTTAACTGAACTTCCTGTGTCTCTATTTGTTCTAGGTCCTGACCCCCCAAACCTAACTCACACCAATGGCATGTTTGTTTGTTTCGGTTTTTCCAAGGTAAGGTTGCACTCTAGCCCAGGCTGACCTGGAATTCACTACGTAGTCCCTGGCTGGCCTCTAACTCATGGCGATCCTCCGACCTTTGCCTCCCAAGTGCTGGGATTAAAGGGATGAGCCACCACACCCGGCTATAATATGTTTAATAAAGGTCTTAAGTGGGACTGGGAAGATAGCTGAGTGGATAAAGTGCTTGCCGCTCAAGCTTGAGTACTCGAGTTCAATCCCCAGGCCCCAGGTAAAAATCTGCAAACCATGGCAAGCATCTGTAATCCCAGCACACCATCTGTAAAATTAAAGGTGGAGACAGGAGAATTGTCTGGAAGTTTGTGGTGAGCACAGCAAAGAACAGCAGCAGAGTGAGATCCAGGGAGAGAAACCCCGCCTCAAATGAAGTGCAAAGGAGAGGACCAGTCCAAAAGTTGTTCTCTGACCTCTACACATGTGCCTTGGCACCACTCTGACACACATGAACACATATATATACACACACAGAATAATGGTGATGATGGTGGTGGTGATAAGCCAGCCATTCCAGACTGGTTCCTGAGAAGCAGACAAACTTGACTCCAAGTTAGAGTCATTTGCACATTTCTACCATTCCTCCCTGGGCTTCCTTCCTCCTAGCTGTCAGCTTTCATTCTGGCCACCTTTTCTAGGAGGGAATTACAGGAATTGTGATCTACTCATCAGTGTATCCGCAGAGGTCAGTACAGTGTCTGGAACAGAGCTTGCACTCAGTTGATGTCTATGAAAAGAACGCACTGATTAAATCCATGATCCAAGAAATAAGTCAGTGAATCAGTGAAGAAATGAAAGAGGGAAGTAGGGACCAGAATCGAAGAGATGAGGATGCTTGGGTGACCAGCTGGATGGAGAGAGAGGAAGGGAGGGGACATACGTACCTTTGGAAGGGTCAGATGAATTAAAGGCTGAATCGATCCCCTCATCACAGGGAACGGCCAACAGCCTCTCACCTGTTTTCAGACCTTTGTAATGCTCATTCATTGCTCTCCTTTTATAATCAACTTCTGGGTTTATTTTAGGTGTCCCTTTGAACAAATATCAAAACCCAAATTGGAGTGTGAGAGTTTCTGGTGTTCTAATTGTGGAGCATGCTTCCGAATGACTTAGGCACTGTGAGGAGCTGGAGAGAAACCACGGTACCGAGAGAAAATGAGGTGCATGACATTCTGGAAAGAAAACCAATTTTCTTTAACTGAAACTGTTGCCTCTGTAACCCATATTATAAATCCAATGAAGTCGCATAATGCTATGGTAAATCTCTCACACAAAAGAGAGAGGGGAGGAGAAAAAGGAAAAAAGGACAAGAAAATTCTTCCAAGGATGCCTAAAGTCATCCTTTCTTTTAAAACCAATTGCTTGGATCTTTGGGGTAGTGATTAAGTCTCAGACTGCCTGGATTTAAAGACAGATTCCCACCAATGCCAAGTGGCGCTGACTGGCAAATCACAGAATCTCCCCATGCCTCAACCCTCCATCTACGAGCTAAAGAATGGTAGGAATGCCTACCTCCCAGTTGCAAGCGTTACTGAGCGAGCATAGGTAGATCTCTTGGGAATCTCACAGGCGCCTGGTAAGTGTGGGATAAATGTGAGCATTCAGTATTACTAGTGCTGATACTATTAATATTACGCCACATGTGCTGGCCAAGTGTAGATCCCAGCATCAGGAACCACCTAGGCTCTGAGTACTCAAGTCCTCCCCTGGGGCCTTACCTACTGACAGTCTGCCACTGATCGATCTGCACTGATCTGCACCTCAGAACAGATGTCAAAAATTATTCTTTAGGGCTGGAGAGATGGCTCAGTAGTTAAGGCACTTGCCTCCAGTGCCTAAGGCCCGGGGTTCAATTCCCCAGGACCCATATAAACCAAACCCACAAGGTGGTAGCCCTGCTCTCTCTCTCTCTCTCTCTCTCTCTCTCTCTCTCTCTCTCTCTCTCTCTCTCTGTGTGTGTGTGTGTGTGTGTGTGTGTGTGTGTATCTCTGCTTGAAAATGAATAAATAAAATATTTTAAAAATTATTCTTTAATAATCATTGTCCCTGCTAAACCAAGTTTAGCATACCCATGACTTTTCTCAAATGATCTCTTCTACTTCCAATGCATTTGTCTTCAAGAACCCTCTGGCTGGGTTGGCCTTTCTGTTCTGAGAGCATCTTTAACAACATCCCTGACCATGACCCTTCTCAAGTCCAGCACCAAATACCATGTAACCCAAACATGGATTACGTGTGCCAGCCTCAGCACAATGAGATTAAAAGAAATAGTTGAGCAATTGAGAAGGAATCTCAAACACAAGAAAGTCAGGCTGTGGACTTAGCTGGTGGTAAAGTACTTTCAAATACAAAGTGCTGCATTTGAGCCCAGCAGTAGGGGGGAAAAAAAACAGATAGTCTTTGGTTTTCCATGCTTTGACTTATATTTGCTTTGTCTTTATGATAGTACAAAAGTAATACACCTTCAGCAGAAAGTGTACTCAGTGCTTTGAGTGGTTATCTTTCCTGAGGAGGTGTGCAGTTCAGTTTTGTCTCTCCATGCTGGGCAGCAGCGGGGACACTCAGCATGGCTGAGTCTAGCAATCCTGAGAGGAAGCGGCTCATACCAGCAGTGTGCTGTGACACTGAATGACATCTTCTATCTACAATATTTTCCAGGAGATGGGAGTATCAGAATGCAATGCTATCAGAAGTCAAGGGGCAACTATATTGCAAATATTTACTTGGTCTCTCAAGGAAATTTTAAAGCCCATTCATATATATATATATATATATATATATATATATATATTCATTTATTTATTTGCAAGCAGAGGAAGATAGAGAGAAGACAGGCAGACAGAGAGAATGGACACACCAGGTCTTCCAGTCACACAAACAAACTCCAGATGTATGCACCACTCTAAGCACACGGCTTTATATAAATACTGAGGTATCGAATCAGGGTTGTTAGGCTTTGCAGGCAAACACCTTAACCACTGAACCATCTCCCCATCCCAAGAAGCTCATTGTGAATACCCAGAACCTTCTTTAAACCTAACCATTATAGCATTAGATGTCCCAAAGATAGAATTTATTCTTCACTTCCTCCTCTCGCCCATCCAAAAGTTCCCGTATTAGTTCTTCACTGGGTATATCAGTTCAACCCTCTGACATCCTCAGTGTTTTTCTTCTTTTATTTAGCTGGTTTCTGTAGAACAAAGTTAAGCCCACAGGAGCTGGCCAAGGAGGCCATATTTCTTCCCTATAGAATCACAGCAGATGTCCCTGCTAAACCAAGTTATCTGGCATACCCATGACTCTTCTCGAATGGTCTCTTCTACCTCCAGTGTTTGTCTTCAAGAAACCTCTGGCTGTGTTGGCCTTTCTGTTCTGAGAGCTTCTGTGAACCATGACACAACATGGGGGTGAGGGGGTCACATAACTGAATGACTCCAATAGCCTAGCAAATAACCCCTAGAATAGATAGGTGGGGTCACATGAAATTAAAAAGCACCTACACAGCAAAGGAAATAATCACGAGTGAATAGACTACAGAATGGAAGGATGTTTGATGTTCTTACTAAACATCAAACAGGGGATTAATATATAAAATATATAAATAACCACAATGTTGAAGGCAATGCAAACCAGCACACACTATGAAAATCAATATTAAATGTCTTCAAAACACTGGAGTTAGAATTCCAATACGGCCCAGCCATACCACTCTTGGCTATATACCTGAACGATGTAGATAGTGAGATAGAGATCATGTTTATTGCTGCACTCTTCATAAGGGCTAAGAAATGGAACCAGCCTGGATGTCCATCAGCCGATGAATGGATAAAGAAAATGTAGTATAAATGCACATGAAATTTTATGTGGCCATAAGAAAAATGAAATCGTATGATTTTCAAGAAAATGAATGCAACTGAAAAGCACTATTAAGTTAAATAAACCAGACTCAGAAAAAACAAATACTGCATGTTTCTCTCATATGCAGATCCTACCTAGTTTTAATATATATATATATATATATATATATATATATATATATATATGCTATAGATCATAACACTAGAAGGAATCTGTGAGAGTGGAGGAAGAGCCTAGAATAAAAATTAGATATGTAAAAAAATTGGATATGTATATGTATATATGTGTGTGCCTGTAAGTCCTAAAACTAGAAAGGGGTCATGGAGGGAAGGTGTGATCTTAAGGGGAGAGGGTAATGAGATACAAGTTATGTAAAAGTACAATGGGGACTCTTTGTAAGGAAGGCCGTAATGAGGGAAAAGGGGGTAAGGGACACAAAGAAGGGCAGTTGGGAAAGAGAGACATTAGATCAAAGTATAATGACATTTGTTTTATGAAAAAGGACATAATTAACCCCGTTACTTTGTATACTAACTTTTAAAATTATTTTGAGAGTAAAGGAAATAATTGCTGTTTGAGTTGCTAACTTGGGTTTCATTTTTTTAAAATGTTCAAGGAATTTTGGCTTGGGATTAGGAGAGAATGTACAACAATTTCTGAAATGGCCCTAAACATACTTCTGTCATTTTGTACTACAGATTTATGTAAAGTGGCATTTTCACTACTGACAGTTATAAGATCAAAATATTGATCAACTGAAAAGTATTGAAGATGTCCTGCACCCCGCAGTAGCCGATATTCAGCCAAGATTGAATTCTTATAAAAATAAACAAGCATATGCATCTCATTAGTGTGCAGACTTGTGTTTTCTCTTTAATAAATATTACAATTCTGCACATGCCAAAGAGTTGTTGTATATTAATTTCTTTATGATATATTGTCAGATGATGTTTGGTGTATCTGCTTTCTATACTGGCATACCTGGGGTTAAACAAAAATTTCTTGGGTTGAAAGGGGTTCTGAATGGAAAATTTTAAGAAGCCCTGATCTAGGAGAACAGTCCAATATTCACTCTAAATGACAGAAACTGTTAGTCATAGCCACCAACTTCTCCTGGTGGTCCCTCTAAGACAATGACCTGGAGGGTAGTAGCAGGTCTTCCAAAGCTCTGATCATAATTCCATGGGACTTTGAGCACACCACTTCTCCTCTCTGGGTTTGTTTTGTTTGTTTGTTTGTTTGTTTGTTGCCATTAAAGTATATTTGTCAGGATAAACAAAGCCATATCATGTAACATTCAAGTTCAATTCCATGCCACAAACATTCATGCCTTTGTGTTAGATTATTTTTATTGCCATGACAAATCACTGAAACAGTTTAAAGGAAGATTTGTTTTGGATCATGTTTTCAAAGTGAGCTGGATCCATCACTTTGGAATTGAGGCCAGACAGACTATCATGACAGCATGAGTATGTGACAGAGGCTGTCACCTCAATGGTCAGGAATCCGAGAAGAAAATGGGAAGGAGCCAAGGCCAAGATCAAAGACATAGGCCCTGGCAAACCACTGCGGTTCTACTCCGCCTTCCATAGTTCTACCACTTTCCAGTGGCTTATTTAAATTTGGAATCCACTAATGGATTAAACCATCCATTAAGTCAGGAACCTCAGGATCTAATTCTCTCTGGAATTATCCTAACAGACACACCCAGAAGTGTGGATTACTACTTTCCTAAACATTTCTAAATTTCACAAATTGACACTCCAGATTGACCCCCATACTCTTGTTGGTGATAACTCCCCGCAGCGAGCCTGGGAAGGCTCTACTTCATACAGCTCTCAGAGTCTTCACCACCTTGTAGTTCCACTGCTTGGAACATAAGTTGCCATAGTAACAAGCAAGGGAAGAATGACACTTCAGGGGACTTCTGTGTCAGAAGTAACACACATATCTCATATTTTATTAGTACAAACTGGACACCCAACACTGCCTACCTCCAAGAGATCCCTGACATATAAGATAATGAATAGGGGCTGGAGAGAATCTTCAGTGGTTAAGGCACTTGCCTGCAGAGCCTAACGATACAAGTTCAGTTCCTCAGTATCCACGTAAAGTCAGATGCACAAAGTAGTGCATGCATCTGGAGCCCATTTGCAGCAGATGGAGGCCCTGGCAACCCATTCTCTCTCTCTCTCTCTCCTCTCTCTCTCTCTCTCTCGCTCTCTCTCTCTGCTTGCAAATAAATAAACATTTTTAGAAAGATAATGAATAGAGTATTTGATGAACAATATTTCCCTGCCCCAAGGTATAATGCTAACACCTCTCTTACTAGGTGATGAGAATGATTAAATGAACAGTCACTTCAAAAAGACTTTCAGCATTTAAATCTCAGGAACATATTTATTGAACAGTTTTTGTTTCCTAGACCCTGTCCAACATTCAGCTCAGCCTCTTAGAGCATATGGTCATGGGCTTGACATAGACAAAAGCCAGGTGAAACCTAGGTGGGTAATCAACAGCTGGCTAACTGGCTATGAGAACCGCTCAGAGCCAGGGAACACCTGACTGGTAAGGAGACCCAAGGCAACCTTGAATGGGGACCAAGAACCCCATCTCCATGGGGAAGTCCTCACTAACCTTAGGTCCTCAGAAAGGCTACACCCGCCAAACACTCACTAACCTAGCAATATTTGACTCAATTGACCAATAATAATCTCACTCTCCAATGGAGACTCTGTATTTTTCAGAAAGCAACGAGAACTGGGGACAACCAAACTCCACCAAAGGGACCTGATTTGGCGGGGGACACCTAGCAAGGGACAATCCACCTCAAACTCACCATTTAGAGCCCTAACATCCCTCTAAGGAAGTGGGATGATGAGCAAAAGAGCTATTCCCACAGCAAGGCAGAGATCCGAGGGAAGGATACTGGAGAGAGGCACCAAGGGTGCCCAAGATTGTCCAAAACACAAATTTAGAGACTCTTAAAAACCCAGTAACTATGCAAAATTTACATTCACCCACTATGACTCAGGGAAATTTGCAGAAGAGGGGACGGAAAGAATGTAAGAGTCATTGGGGGGGGGGAGAATAACTAATGCATAAAAGGGAATGTCGTCCTGGATTCAATGGCTTTATATCTAATAACCTATGATACTGAGCATATTGTTGTGTTAATATATATTATTTTAAGCCAATAAAAACATTTTAAAAAGGCCAGGTCATCACACCATTGAGCATGCACTGAGACATGGAGGCAGATGCTTGGCAGAACTGTGTGGGGATGCAGCAGGAATCCTGAACTCATCAAGCTTCTCAAAGGAGGCCACTGTAGAGCTACAGTCTCAATAATGAGTGAGCACTACGCAGATAAAAAGTAAAGAGGTGTGAGAAGGCATCACTGATGGAGGAAACGGTGCAGGAAAAGCAGTTTGAATTACTGAAACCCCTGAGATAGGGGAGCAGGAACCAGGGAGCCACGTGGAGTGACAGGAGGTCACTGGATGCAGCAGAGTTCACACACACTTCATGGCTGGAGAAGAGATTTACTTGTCCAGAGTCACCAGAGCTAAATGACGAGCTACAGCTTTGGTGGGCATTGTTGCCACAATGAAGAAATGGAAGCCAGTGCCCAGAGAAGCAGGGTACTCAATAATCAAAGAAGGAGCTGGAATCCTGACTCATCCTCACCATTATGTTCGCCTCAGGCTAATTCAGAACCCAAATGTCCTCTCTCAACATGAGAAGAAATAAATATATCCTTTCTGGGGCATCTTTCAGCCAATAATAAGGCCTGGCTGAGCCAGCTCTGGGAATCAGATGCTAAAGCAGTCTGAAACCAAAAAAATGGGGCTAGATGTTACTGAGCAGCAGGGAACATAACAGAAGAGGTAAGAATGTAAGAGCAGAGGATGGGGAGGAGTGCTATGTGATGCTGTATCCTGGGAATGAGAAAGCCATTGCACTGATGACCTCACAGCAGCTACAGAAGACCTGTAGAAGATTGGGTCCATCAATACCCATCACATAGGGCTGGAGAGATGGCTTAGCGGTTGGGGTACTTGCCTCCAGTGCCTGGGACCCTGGGTTCAATTCCCCAGTACCCACATAAGCCAGACCCATAAGGTGGTGGCCCTGGCTCGCTCTCTCATTCTCTCTCTCTCCTTGAAAATGAATAAATAAAATATTTTTTAAAAATACCCATCACATATGGGGAAGAGGCTCATGTGACTCACAGCCCATCTCTGAGGAGTTATTGACTTTTTTTTTCAGGGGTCAACTGGTAAGTTTCTCATGCTCTAGTAATTAAATTCAATGGGGTCCAAAAAAGACATCCAAGGTTAAATGGAACTAGTTGGGAAGAAGGGGTTCAGTGGGAGGGAAATGGGGGCAAGAGAAGGAAATGGCAATGAATATGATCAAAATACATTATATACATGCATAATTATCAAAAATAAAATAAAAGCTGGTTGTGGAGGATCACTGTGTGTTCAAAGCCAGCCTAGGCTAACAGAGTGAGTTCCAGATCAGCCTGGACTAGAATGAGACCCCACCTCAAAAAATAAAATACTAAATTCTTTAAAAAAGAAATTACTGTCGGGCATGGTGGCACAAGCCTTTAATCCCAGCACTCAGGAGGCAGAGGTAGGAGGATCCCCTTGAGTTCAAGGCCACTCTGAGACTACATAGTGAATTCCAGGTCAGCCTAGGCTAGAATGAGACCCTACCTCAAAAAAAAAGAAAGAAAGAAAGAGAGAGAGAGAGATGAAAAAAAAGAAATTACTGATCAGATACTGCCCATCTCTGAAGTGCACTGTTTTCTCACGTGGCTTTGGCAAGCCATTTCCCCTTCCCAGTCCTCAGTTTCCCCATCTCTGAAGGCAAATCATTGGATCACAAGGTTTCTGAGGTCCCTTCCCTCTAGAAGAGGCTTCGGTGTGTTTTCTGGCTGAGTAATGAAGGGGAAAGTGAGTAGATTCCAACCCAGTCTTTATCTAGAGAACTGCAATTTACCAAACAAGGAAATCAAGGGGAAACTGCAAAGATGATGAGGGAGGGACCTTTTTTAGGAACAACAACCTAATCACAAGTCACTGCTGCCGATGAGATGTCACAAAAACCTTGATTTGCAGCTTCGGGGAGTGGTGTGCCATGGGATACAGGCAATTAACAACGTGAGGAGCTTCGCTGATGCACAGATGAATCATGGGAGGAGTGTCAATGGGCTGGGAAAGACTCCAAACAGCACGTGACCAAGTCCTAGTCTGATTCATGGAACCTTGCATGAAGCTGTATCTGTCCAGGTACCATGAACTCTGTTGAAACCGTGTCATACAGAGTGTATAGCTCAATACAGATCTTCAAGGGAATGCTCGTCCCCAACACCAGAAGTCCTAGCTGGAGAACAGCTGATCTCATAACGGCCTTTTTAAAAAATTTATTTATAGATTTGCAAGCAGAAAGAGCGAGAGAATGGGTACCTCAGGGACTCTAGCAACTGCAAACGAATTCCAGGTACATGTGCTACTTTGTGCATCTGATGACTGCCTTTCTCAAGGCGTCCCCCAAAGCAGACACTGATTTTGGAGATGCTTTTAGGAACCCCTCCCGCTGAAGTGTGGGAACAGACACAAGAGGGAATGTATTTATGAGTGGGTGTCCACCACAGGCATTTGTAGTTTAGTTCCTCTGAGCCAATCCAGCAGCTTCCAGTCCATTCCTGCTGAGGAAATGAAGTGACAACACTGGGTGGAGATGTGGGGGGAGCAGACATGTTGGCTGGATTTACGACTGGGTATAAAAACACTGTTACTATCTCGTGATTCTTCTCTTATGTATTGAAGTGGCAATGTTTTTATATATAGGGCTAAAATATAGTGTTAAAATTAATTCTACCTGATTCATTTTACTTTAATTTAAAAGTACATATATGAGGCTGGAGAGGTGGCTTAGCAATTTAAGGCACTTGCTTGCAAAGCCTAACAGCCCAGGTTCAATTCCCCAGGACCCACATAAAGCCAAATGCACAAAGTGACACATACGTCTAAAGTTCATTTGCAGTGGCAGGAGACCCTGGCATGTCCATACTCACTCTTTCTGTCTCTTTCTCTCTCACTCACTCTCCCAGATAAACAAATAAATAAATTTTTAAAAAAGTAAAAGTACACATATGAAAAGAAAAAAAGTGCATAGATGAGCAGCTTATGGGAACTCAAGCCAGAGGCTGAGGCAAGAGAATTGCCATGAGTTCTAGGCCAGCCAGGGCTACATAGCATGAAAAAGTGTGTATGTGGCTCATATCTCTATTGATCAATGCTGACACTAAACAGACTTGAAAGTTATCCTTCACCAGGGGTGAGGAAGCTAGAGATTTGCTCAGGAATCTATCTGCACGTGTAGCTGACGGTGCTGTTCCAAGGAAATTCTCCAGTATCTCAGCCCGTCCCATGTGCCCACCAGAAAACTTCTGCAACCAGACAAAAGCAAAGCCCCTGGGCAGCATTTGGCCATGGGAACATACCAGCATTCGGGAGCCTCAAGCGTGTGAAGTATGGGCAAAGCACCAGCAATCTGCTACTCTGTCTTTTAGGAGTGTGGTGGCAGACTGGGAAGATGATTCAGTGGGCAAAACGCTTGCTGAGCAAGCATGAGGACCTGAGTTCAGATCCCTAGTACTCACGTAAAATGCCATGCATGATGGCACATGCCTGCAATCCCAATGCTGGCCCAGTGAAGACAGGCTGATTTTTAGAGCTCACTGGCTAATCAGTGAGTTCCACATTCAGCAAGAGACCCTCCTCTCTCAAAGAATAAGGTAGAGAGAGACTGAGAAATACACCTGATATTGACCTCTGGCACCCACATGCACATGTAAACAAACCTGAAACCCACACATGTGATCACACATGCATACCACACACATAGAAAAACACCAGATGATAGCCACATGTGTGTCCTACCCGTGTCCTAACCTGCCACCTCCAAACCAAATAGTCTAGCCCCTTTTTTTCATTTTTTTTTTTTGAGGTAGGGTCTAGCTCTAGTCCAGGCTGACCTGGAATTCACTAGGTAGTCTCAGGGTGGCCTTGAACTCATGGTGATCCTCCTACCTCTGCCTCTCGAGTGCTGAGATTAAAGGCATGTGCCACCATGCCCGGCTTAGTCCAGCCCCTTTTATGTATCCATCTCCTGAAACTTTCTTCCCATTCTTGTGGCTTCTGAATTGCTTTCTCTACTATATGCCAGTAGGTCTTTGTCCTTTTCTTTTTTTGGAATTTTATTTTCTATTTATTTATTTATCTATTTCCAAGGTGGGGAGGGAAATGAGAGAGAGAATGGGTGTGCCAGGGCTTCTAGCCACTGCAAACAAACTCCAGATGCATGCACCGCTTTGTGCATCTGGCTTCATGTAGATACTGAGGAATCAAACCTGGGTCATTAGGCTCTGCAGGTAAGTGCCTTAACTGCTGAGCCATCTCTCCAGCCCTCTTCGTCCTTGTCATGGGACAGTTGAGGCTCTCACTCCCAGGACTCAGCCTTTCTGCATTCATGACCTCTTTAACATTCTGATAATTTCATAGAACTCCTTCCCTGGAGGAAATTTTTTAATTTTTGTATGCACATATGTCTATGTGATAATTTGGAAATTTTTAATAGCCATGTATATGCACCATACTCACAAAATGTTGCACTGCACTTTCAAGGAATTCACAACCCTGATACTGACATACAGTCTTCTCCATGGAACATGCTTGTCCTGCCAAGAACTGCCTTCCAAGCTTCCCTAGATGCCCAGCTACCTAGGCTCCAGGGATGGGCCCTGGGTGGGCACGACATGGGCCATGTTGTCTCGCTTGCTTACAAAGAAATGCATAGTGCTAGGAGCTGGGAGATGGCTCAGTAGGTGTGAGTGCTTCCAGTGCAGGCATGCCCCCAGAGGTCAGGGTGTGGGGCGTCCATACTTAACCCCACCTGACCCAGTGGAGACTTGGTCTGAGCAACTTGGCCTTAAACGGTTCAACTAAATTAAAGAGATAAGAGCAGCTCCCTCTCCAGACAGCCTCAAATGGCAGCATAGGATACGGCTGGGGTGACGGTCTGTTTTCTTACCTCCTATGCATGGGGGTGCTGAAAGATGTCCACCCGAATGCTAAAGGGGTGACCAGACACACACCCAATCCTAGGTAGCAACTGACACATCACAGCATCAGGCTGGGTGAGGAGGACACCATACAGCACATAGGGACACACAGGCCTGGATTTTGGGACAAAGTAGTCACCCAGGAGCTACGAGAGAGTGAGGGGACCCCAGTTTCCACAGGTGAATGTAATTGGTGTGATGGAACAATTCTATAAGCTGATAGGAAACCAAGCCCTCGGGGTAATGAGGAACTGAATGGGGTCTCCTGGATGAATAGAGTTGTTTGTTCAGTGAGCCTTCTCTGTGGGGACAGAATGAGAAGTAAGAAGGCCATTTAAAGTCTCTTCCATTTCACCAGATGGCAAAGCGAATCACAATATTGGATGTTAATTTGGGGCCTGATACCACAGAATTCCAGAATCCAATTCATGGCAGCTCACAGCTGGCAAAGGAGCCTCCAAGCTGTGATCGATCCAGAAACAAGAAAGTAATGGGAATCCTCGGCTATGGGCACTCGCCACCCCTCCCTCCTTCCTGCAAGTTACTGTGTCTCATATAGGTCAAACCCCTACCCTTGGCTGTGTGAACCCCTTGCTTTCGTCCATATCCCCTACATTTGACATTGATATACATTAATACATCTGCCCTTTGCTCTTATAAGAAAATGTACTCTGTAACCAAGACAACTGGTTTTGGCCTATAGCACTGAGCCCAGAAGGAAGCTAGCTGTCAGTGATAAGGGCCCATCCTGGGACCCTCCCTCCTAGACCTCTGTCTCCCTTCCTTCTGTCTTCTTTGCTCCTAGTAACCCTGCTCAGCCAATCAGAGAGCCATGCCAACTTTCGACACTGGCCTGTCTCAACATCTATAATCAATTCCTATCTGAAAGAGATGAACTTTGTTCTGTTTTTAACATGGCTCACACATCCAACTAACAGCAAGCTTCAAATTTCTTCATCCTTAGCTGTGAAGATGGTTCAGTGAGTAAAGTGCTTGTCACATAAGTATACGAATCTAAGTTTGAATCCCAAGAACTGAGGAGTCAAATACAGAATCCCTGGGGCTTGCTGGCTAACCAGAATGGCCAGACTGAGCTCCAGGTTCATCAAGAGACCTTGTCTCATTAAAAAGGTAGAAGGTGATGGGGAGATGACTTAGCAGTTAAGACTACTTTCTGCTTAAAACATGAAGGCTAGAGAGAGCCTGAGACCTCCCGAGTTGAATTCATCAGCACCCATGTAAAAAGGTGAGTATGGCCATGCATGTCTTTAGCCCAGTCTGGAGTAGTGGTGGGTGAGGGGTGAGGGTAGAGACAGAAGAATCGTGGTTCACTAACTAAAAATGGCAAGCTTCAGGTTGAGATGCCATCTCAAGGAAATACACAGGTAAGCAACAGAGGACACCCCTTGACATTCCCTTGTCTCTGGCCTCCTCCCAGGACACGAGGGCATGCACATTTGCATACACTCATGCGTATGCCACACACACATCCCATCGCATAGCACACTGCATACACTCTACACACACACATCACATATCACACCATATATACTACCTATTCACACACACACATCCCATTCACATACCACACCACATGCTCTACACACACACACACATCCTATCACATACCAGACCACATATTCTACACACACATACAAATACACACATCCTACCACATACACTCTACACACACATACACACATATATCCCATCACAAAGCAACCACATAGACTCTACACACACACATCACATACCACACCATGTATACAATGCACATACACATACACAAGAATAAGGTAGAAAGCAACTGAGGAAGACACATTAATCCTTGGCCTCTACACACATGTGCACAAGTTCCTGACATACACACATATATGAACACACACACACACACACACACACACAAAATGCAACAACCAAACATCCTGCAACTCACAGAAATGGTCCCCACGAATGCCCATGGCACTAAGTGGACAAAGTGCCGGAGTGGGGAACTTAGGGCCATTAAAACTTACCTTAATGTGGGGCTCCATAGCTCAGGGGTTAGAGCACTGGTCTTGTAAAATTTACTTCAGCCAACCTTTGTAGCTGCACTGTGGGGGGCAGGCCCCACCCAAACCTTCAAGCCACCACCAGTGCTGACTCATAAACCACCCCTCACACTGGACCCAAGCATCTAGAAGTACATTTTAGAAGTAGGGCAAACTGGGCATGGTGGTGCACGCCTTTAATCCCAGCACTCGGGAGGCAGAGGTAGGAGGATCACCATGAGTTCAAGGCCACCCTGAGACTACATAGTGAATTCCAGTTCATCCTAGGCTAGAGTGAGACCCTACCTCAAGAAACAAAACACACACACACAAAAAAAAAATAGGGCCAAATCCAAGCTCCCCATCCCAATGGCTTTATTAAACTCACTGTCCCTCCACTGGAACTAGACAGGGGTCAAAGCTGTCATGCTGCACACCCATGGTCCCCAGGAAGTCCAGGGGTCAGTAAACAAAACACATATTAGAACCCAACCATCAGGAGTAAAGATTCTGCTGCCAAATCCCTGGCATGAGTTGTCCAGTGGGCACCCTGACGGGAACGTATTTGGGGGTTTGATTTTGGTCTGCTTGGAAGTCACCATCTGTGCTTCTGTAATCTAGGCTGCTGGGGTGTGAGGGGCTTCTGGAAAGGAAGGTAGGCCACTTGGTGTCTAAGACTGCATAGGGCTTCCACAAACTGCATGGGTTCAACAACAGACATTCATTTCCTCAGAAGCCCAAGTTCAAGAGTTGGCAGGCGGGGAGCCCTCTCTTCCCTGCATCCACACACAGTCTTCCCTCAGTGCACACGCATAGCCATGTCCTGCTCTCCACTTCTTAGTAGGACACCAGACACACTGGATGAGGGCCATTCCTAGGACCTCAGCTTTTCAGAGGCCCCATCTCCACACACAATCCCATTCTGAGCTCTTGGGAGTACAAACTCTAACACGAATGGGAGAGGACTCACTCACACAATCCCCCTTCAGAGCCAGTGAGCAGGCTCAGCTCTGCTGTAAGTCTGCAGTGGGTCTTCCTGGGAAATGGCAAGGCCCACAATGGACCAGAGAATCAGGTGAAGGACTTCTGGCCTGGCAGGCCCATGCCTGCAATCCCAGCCTTCGAGAGGTGGAAGCAGAAGGTCAGCCTGGGCTACCTGGTGAGTGCTAGCTCCTAGCCAGCTTGAACTACATATTGGAATCCAAAACACACACACACACACACACACACACACACACACACACTGTGTGAGCCACCTAAAGAGTGGGGACGTATGTCTGGATCACAGGAAAAAGATGTTCAAAGCAATAAATATCCTTGATTCAAACTGCTACAGTGCAAGGCACACTTCCTTCACTGAGAACATCTCCCTGAGGCCAAAGGCCGGCAGGGTGCCTGGAGGAGACATTGGCATTCACTTCTTAAATTCTCCAATGCCCTAAGGTCCTGCAGCCTCTCTTTCCAGGCTTCATGAACTGTAAGGAGAGTGGTTAATGGCACAGAATTCTGGGTCAGAATTCATCATGTTCATCCAAAAAAAATTCTAATCTGAGCTGGAGAAATGGCTCAGAAGTTAAAGACACTTGCTTACAAAGCCTCATGGCCCAGGTTCAATTCCCCAGTACCTATATAAAGCCAGATGTGCAAAGTAGTGCATGCATCTCTCTCTATCTATCTATCTCTCTGTCTCTCCCTCTCTAGCTCTCTCTCATAAATATTTTGAGAATCATCCTAGTCACTAGTATTCATCAACTGATCTTCATACTCACACCATACCGAAGGAAGCCGAGCTCACCTTAAACATGTGAAAGAGGCTGAAGGCCACTCCAAGAAACTGGCTGTGTCTCTGTCATGGTTTGATCCAGATGTCCCCAACAAACAAATGTGTTCTGATTGATTGATCCTCAGCTGATGGCAATTTGGGTTTTACAACCTCACTGGAGCTGTGTTGTTTGGGGGCAGGCTAATGGGGGTTATAGCCAGCTTCCTCTTGCCAGTGTTTGGCACACCTTCCTGCCGCTGTTTGCAGTGCTGTGGCAGAGGTGATGTCCACCCCTCTGCTCATGCCATCGTTTCCCTGCCAGGATGGAGTCTCCCCTCGAGTCCGTAAACCAAATAAACCCACTCCTCTACAAGCTGCCTTTGGTTGGGTTCTTTCTGCACAGCAACTAGAAAGCTGACTACAACAGTCTCTTGGGTCAGGAATTAATCATTTTAGAAGGATATGGAATACAGAATAAAGACACCCTAATAATACCATGTCCTAACCCTGAGCCACCTGTGGCTGACTGTGTCCCTTTATGTGGCTACAGGGATGTTGTCGATGTGGTGCAGGTGTTCTCCTGGCTTATGGGGATGGAGTCTTCCCAAGCAAAAGCCCTTTCTTGACCATGGTCAGAGCACCAGAGTGATGGAAGCATCAAGAAGACTCTGCCACAAGCAAAGAATTGCAGGTGACCCCTAGAAGCTCCCAGAAGCCAGGAAGCCTCCTGCCCTGCCATCCCTGTGGCCTCAGCCCAGTGAGACTCACCTCAGACTTCTCTGACCTCTAGAACTGCAAGATAAAGTGTGCTTTTAGCATATGTAGTGTGTGGGGGGTGTGTGCTTGTGTGCACATGTGTGTGCAGATGTGCTCACATTCTCCTGAAGGCAAGGGGAGAGCACCAGATATCCTGTCACACATCTGTGTATTGCTTGAGACAGAGTCTCTTAAAGCAGCTGTGACTGTCATGAGCCCCAGCGATTCTCCAGTCTCTACTCCCCTCAAGACTGGGGTGACCGGTGAGTGTGGCCACACCCAGCTGCTTGTGGGTCCTCTCAGGCTCTCATGCTTGTGGCAAGCACTCTTGTCAGAGAACCATCCCCCAACCCTAAAACTTTTTAAATTGAATTTATTTTTATACATACATTATAACAGGTTATACTCTTTTATCTCCTTGCCCCAGCTCCCATTTCCCTGGAGCCCCTCCTCAGTGGTATTCACTGTAAGGTCAGGAAGGCCTCAGTCAGTCCCTGTGTAGTAGTGGGGGACCATACCTCGAGGTATTCCTATGCACTCTGTGGCTCTTACAATCTTTCCACCCCCTCTTTCACAATGTTCCCTGAGCCATGGAAGGCCTAATGGCAGTCTGATTTAGTGTCGAGTTCTCTGTAGCCTTGGATTTCTGTTTTGATAGGTTTTGATTGATCATTGTGTCTGTCACCACCCTGGAACTGGTTGTCAGTCTAGCAGTAAGAGCAGTATTCATGCTGCCTTTCCACTGCAAGTTCTCCTGGACCCTGGCAGATGTGGTAGAGGCAGGAAGTCTCATGGTGGACAGTCAGCTCTCTTCTTATCAACAGAACTTGGCTCTCCTCCATTTTCTCTTCTATCTGTAAAATAAAGCAGAGTCTCCAACCAAAAGTGAGAGAAACCTGGGTTAAAGGAAATATGCAATATTATTTGAGAGATTTTTGGTGTACAGGACCACTCTTCTTCTCCAGAGGTCAGGGGGGGTTTGTTTCTCTCTGAAGTCTGAGTTTCCTCACCATGGGATTCTGACTTGGTTTCCAGTACCAGATATGATCTCTCCCACTGAGCAGGCCTCATGTCCAACCAGAGAACAGTTGGTTCCCCACAGAGGCTGCAGGCCATTATTACATAAATTTACCACATCTTCAAGAAGTGTGTGCTTCTTGTCCAGTTGGTTGATTTTGGAATCTTCAGGGTCTCCTGCTCTTGGTGACCATTGTCCTCCAGTGGCTCCCACAGGGCTCTCCAGCACTATGAGGGTGGCCAGGTGGAAGCTAGGTACCCTTCAGTTCCAGCATGGTATTCTGATGACCTGTGACCACAGCCTGTGGTCTCGTCAGCAATAGGGTCTTATCTTTGAGCTCTGGCAAGTAAACAAGGGTTTTGGCAATGGCCTGCATTGTTTTGGAGACCTCATGGATCTCCCTGGCCAACAGCTCACTGTGGGAGGCAACCCAACTGTGGGCCTTGGATTTAATGGCCAGAGTTCATGATTTTAAGGTTAAGCTTTTTCCCAATTCTGTCTGGACTGTTGTTCACTCCCCCCCCTTCCTTTTTATTGGTGGGTGTATCTTATAGAATGCTTGTCCGAGTGAGGGTTGCTCTGAAACTGATTCATGTCATCTTAATTTTCGTGTAATTCCTTCCCCACCCTCCCTACCCCCTAATCCTCCAAGTCCCTCCCACCCCAGATATTCTGCCCTCCCCTGACCTGTCAGGTAACTCCTCCTCTCCTCTCTTCCTATTTCTTCTCTCTCCTGGTCTCATTCTAGTCTTCCACCCATATTCCTGGTGCATTCCATATCCCCTCTTTTGCACTCATCTCCAATCGATCCCAGGCAGGAACCACAGAGGAGAGAGAACATGCAGGGTTTGTCTCTCCGTGCCTGGGTGACCTCGCTTAGAATGATTTTTTTTTCCAACTCCATCCATTTTCCTGCAAACTTCACTCTTCATTACTGCTGAGTAGAATTCCATTATGTAGATGTACCACATCTTCATTATCCATTCATCAACTGATGGACATCTGGGCTGATTCTAGTCCCTAGCTGTTGTGAATAGAGCAGCAAAAAAATGTAAAAATTTTTTATAAGGAAGTGTCTCTGTAGTAAAGATGGGAGTCCTTAGGGCCCATGCCAAGGAGTGGGATGGCTGAATCAAATGGTTCCTCTATTTTCATCATTTTCCGCAATCTCCACACTTCTTTCCGCGGTGATTGGATAAGTCTGCCCTCCCACCAGCAGCGGGTAAGGGTTCCTCTTTCCCAACAGCCTCCTCAGAATTGATTGTCTTTTGTTTTTGTTTTTTTTTTTTTTTGATGAATGCCATCCTGACTGAAGTGAGAAGACATCTCAGGGTTGTTTGGATTTGCATTTCTCTGATAACTAAAGATGGTGTAATTTGTAATGGCCATTTGTATTTCTTCCTTTGAGAATTCTCTGCTTGATCGGTTGTTTGATATTTTTTTATTGATTAGATTTTTTGAGTTCTTTGTAGATGCTAGATATTAGCGCTTTATCGGAGGTATAGCTGGTGAAGATTTTCTCCCATTCTTTGGGTTGTCTATTGATTCTGTTGAGACGACAAAGCTACTGTGCAGACAAGCAAACCATAAATAAAGCATGTTTTTATAACAAACATTGAGTTTGTGGCAATTTGTGACAGCAACAATAGCAACCTGATACAAGAGACAAGCACCCTCAGAAAACCAGTCAGCAGAGTCCAAGCTGTGTGAATTTGGGTCAGTTAATTAACTTCTCTGAGTCTCAGTCACCTGCAAAAAGGGATTCTCTCTTCTCACAGAGATAATGTAAGAATTAATGGTAATAATAGGACATGAGGAGATAAGTCAGTAAAGTGATTGCCTCATATGCATGAGAACCTGATGTCTGGGTCCCCAGAACCCACATGGTGGTATATTCCTTCAATCCCAGCATTGAGACAGCAGGTCTAGCCTAATTTGTGAGCTCCACACCAATGACAGACTGCCTCAAAAAGAGGTGCTCAGCACATCTTGTGACAGTTTCAGGCAAGATCCATTGACACCCTCCCCTTGAGTGGGAGGTGTCTA
>PVHP010018732.1:0-32738 GCA_004024765.1 Zapus hudsonius
TTATTTCAACTACATTGCTAGGAACTTTTCATTCCAACTCCCAAACTACAATCTTTTCTACCATACAGACTTTTAACTTCTGTTACACGTCCACAATCATATCAGAATGTAGAGAAACACAGATGGTGTGTCAATTTTCATCCACGTGGCATTTTGACTCATGGTGTAAAAGAGAAAACTGTTTACAAGCAGCATATATATATATATATATATGATGTATGCATATATATATCCAAACAACAGTGATTACCCTTGAATTATATTTTACCTCAAAATTGCACATATTAGGAAATGGATGAATTAGAACCTGATGTTAGATCAGGTTCCAAAGGCTAATTTCACAGATCTAGCCAGGCATGGTGGCACATGCCTTAATCCAATCACTCAGGAGTCAATGTAGGAGGACTACCATGAGTTCAAGACCCACTTGGGCCACATAGCAAGACTTTGTCTCATCTTCCCCCAAGAATACAAAGTCCCCCAAACAAAACAAAACTTACACAGATCAAAGACAGGACAACTTGAGGAAGTGTACATGTTTCAAGTGCATTTCCAATGTTCAGGTTATTTACATTCAAATTTACAGAAAATAAATCTGTATCAATACATCAAAATAAGTGATTTATCTAAAGTCCATTTCTGAATTGGATAACTCCCAGAAAAATCTAATTGTACCAGTTATAATGTCTTGTTATTAGCAACAAAGCATTTTAAGTCCACTGGCTGAGTAACTGGAAAAAAAATGTCCAGACAAGGCTGGCTGATTCAGTGACATCATCCAGGTCTTGGGCTCTTCTAACCTTTCTGTGACAGATGACCACACTGCACTGATGGAAGACACTGTCCCCTCGTAACAAGATGATGTTCACCAAAAGATTGTTCTGCTTTCCTCAAGTCCTTGAACCTTTGAGGAAACCTTTTCCAGAAGCATGTCACGAGAAAGGACAACCATTACTGATTAACTTACTAGGATTTACCCGTCCTGCAAACGTGAATGGATACACAGACTCTGTTGGCCATTGGAAGGGAGTGACCTGGGGAGTTTGTGGATAGTGTTGGACACAAACCTGTTAATATGCTCTCAGCAGCACAGCAAGTGTGTAAACTTGAGCACACCAAGACACTGTTACACAGCATTTGTGCTCTACACTTAAGCAAGCAACTAAAAAAGTAGTGGATGAAATGCAGAAGCAGCAGAAATATTCTAAGTACAGCCTTTAGTTGTAAACACACAGTAAGCACTAAAGCTATTTCTCCGTCTGGAGACTTCTGGCTAAATTTAAAGTTATCTATGCAGGTTTCTATTTTATATGTCCATTTCTGTCTCTGATGACTCATCTATATTTGAAAGCATTAAAGAAACTGGCTTCTTAGGGATGACTCCGTAACAATCAAATGCATTTTTAGATCCTAAGAGTACAAGAGTATACTTCATACCTATCACATATCACTGCAATGACAGTGCATAAGACGACAGAAGATAGTGAACTAGAATGGGCAATGTTACCATAGGTCACAAATTAGTAAGTATATGCTTTTCCAGACATGATTAAAACGGAACAATTTCTGTTACATAACATACTAAAAAAGGAACAAAGCCCCCTAAGCCCCATGTTCCTTAGGAACTGTTTTTATGAGATTAATATTACAGACTTGGTTTTCTTAACAATTTTACATATTTATACAAAGTATGTTTATATCTTGTGTTTTTACATCTTTTATTATTAGAAACATGTCTTTTGTATTCAAGACAGAAATGTTATTCTTTGTAAGTTGACACAATTCCCTGATAAGTAGTTTTAGTCCATGGTAAAACATGTATAAATTCTAGTTGTGCATATTTACTCCTCTGTCATTTGGTATCTACGTGGTTTTGTTACAGTTGTATTTTCAGCCCTATGACTTTTCAGATTACAAATCAAATTCACAAGGGCTTGTCCTCATCTGTGTGATCTCTAACACACAGGTGTCTCTTGGGGTCTGGGGGTGTAGTTCTAAACCCTTAAATATGGAAATCTGCAGATGCTCAAGTCCTTATGTAAAATAGTATAGTCTTTGCATTTCACCTATGTAACCCTCCTCTATCCTTTCAGTCATCTCTAGAACCCTTATAACGCTTAATACTATGTAAGTGTCCATTATGCTATCTTGTTTGGGGAATAAAACAAGAAAAATAGTCTGTTTAGGTTCAGTACAGATGACAATGTTTTCCTAAATATTTTTGGTTGGTTGAAGCCATGGATACAGAAGCCATGGATTCAAATGTACAGCTCCAGCTGGGAGTTTCTAGTTCACTGGATTGAAAGGGTGGTCTGAAGTCTAACTTCAGAGGAGTCTTCCCACATCAACAACATTCACATTCCCTCTCTTATGAATTCTCTGATGGCTGTTATATGCTGACTTGTGATAGAACTTTTTCCCACATTCAGTACATTCATAGGGCTTCTCTCCTGAGTGGGTTCGGTAGTGAACGGTGAGGTATGACATCCGAGAGAAGGCTTTCCCACACTCGGTACATTCAAAGGGTTTCTCTCCGGAATGAATCCGATGATGTATGGTGAGATAGGACATCTGAGAGAAGCACTTTCCACATTCATAGCATTCATAGGCTTTCTCCCCAGTATGTGTTCTCTGATGCCTGTTGAGGGCTGAATTCTGGCAGAAGGTTTTCCCACACTCACTACATTCATAGGGTTTCTCTCCTGAGTGAATTCTATGATGTATAGTGAGGTATGACATCTGAGAGAAGAACTTTCCACAAATGTAACATTCGTAGGGCTTTTCTCCTCTGTGAATTCTCCGGTGCCTACAAAGGGCTGAATTCTGGTAGAAGGTTTTTCCACACTCACTACATTCATAGGGTTTCACTCCTGAATGAGTTCTGTGATGTACAGTGAGGTACGACAACTGTGAGAATAACTTGCCACATTCATTGCACTCATACGGTTTCTCTCCGGTGTGTATTCGCTGATGTCTCATTAGGGCTGAATTCAGGTAGAAGGTTTTCCCACATTCTGTACACACATAGGGCTTCTCTCCTGAATGGGTTCTGTAATGCACGGTGAGGTAAGACAAGCGGGAGAAGAACTTCCCACATTCATTGCACTCATAGGGCTTCTCTCCTGTGTGTGTCCTCATGTGGGTCGTGAGAGTGGACTTCCGGCAGAAGCATTTTCCACACTCACTGCATTTGTAGAGTTTCACACCTGTGTGAATTTTCTGATGATCATTGAGTGCTGACTTCTGGGAGAAGGTCTTTCCACAGTCATGACAAACATAGGGCCTCTCACCTGAATGTGTTCTCTGGTGCTGTGTGAGGTGTGTCTTCTGGCAAAAGGATTTTCCACAATAACTACATTCGTAAGGCTTCTCTCCTGAGTGAGTTCTCTGGTGCTGAATGAGGTGTAACTTCTGATAGAAGTTTTTCCCACATTCGTTACACTCATAGGGCTTCTCTCCGGTGTGGGTTCTCTGGTGAACAGTGAGGGTTCCCTTCTGGCAGAAGGACTTCCCACATTGGTTACACTTATAAGGTTTTTCTCCTGTGTGAGTCCTCTGGTGGATAATGAATTTTGACTTTTTACAGAAAGATTTCCCACATTCATGGCACTCATAGGGCTTCATCTCCATGTGAGAACTTTGATGGACGCTGAGGTCTGACATTTGGAGAAAGGCTATTTCAGACTCATTCCAGTTATAGGACTTCCCTTGGTGCTCGATGTATTCAAAAGGCTTCTCCAAAATAGGAACTTTCTGATAAATGTTCTCTTCTTTTAGAGCGGCATCTCCTGGATGTTTTTCCTCAAGCTCAAAGTGGAGGAGTGATTTTCCACACCCAGCACAGTGATCAGGCTTCATTTTTGCATAGCTTCCATCACTACTAATAAATTCTGAAACACATGTCAAACTCTTCTCACACATGTCACATTTAGAGGCTGCTTTTCTTGGAGGAGCAAGTTTGGTTTGCACAATAAAATCTTTACTAGAAACATTGCCTCTCCTTTGACCCAGGCTTTGGCTCTTCAGTTTTGGCCTTGAATGCTTCTCTTCATTTCCTTGGACTCTTTCCATTGAGTCATCTGCTTGACAGATTCCATCTAAAAAGAGGCGAAAGGAACCAACTTTTATACATCTTACACAAGACATGGACTAAGATGGCTACACGGCATGTTTCTCACTGTATGGATAAATAGAATTGCAGGTGCTTTTCCTCCTAACCCTTGTTGGAATAACAGATACGTCTCCACTGGTGGGGAAAGGCAGTAAACTGGTAAAATACAGCACCTTTGATCTTGGCTACATTGTATTATTTTGTTTAAAACTGGGCATAGGAGGCAAAATACAAGCAATGGCTGATAAACCCATGATGTTGGATGAAAGGCTGATAAGGAAGACATGAAAGGAATCAAGCAAACAGGGAGACCATGAGGGCAGCCAGGAGCCCCTGCACAAGGACAGATCAGCAGAGCAGGGCTGTGCTCAGCAGTGCTTCCTCATGTTACTCTCACGATCAGTCACCAGCTGAGCTAAGACCTCTACTCTGCGTCCTTCCACACTGTCCTGTCCTTTTGCATCCCACACAGTAGTGCCCAGTAATTCTATACCTAAGTTTCCCATGTTTAGGATCTTTCACTTTCCATAGGAGAAATTTTGTGTTTCATGCTGTTCCAAGCACTATATGACTCCTGTTGTCCCACAGCAAGCTGTAAGGCCCGTTATTTCCAGCTGACAGGCAGGGATGCTACTTCCAGAGGCTCTGATCTACCTTGCCCTGACTTGCCACAGCAGTTCATACAACACAGGTCCAAGTAGGAGCCATAGGAATTACATGTTCAGAATGTGTTTAGTCTTAAATCACAGTTTTGTAGGCTGTTTCCAAAGTCTAAGCTTTTGGAAGGGTAGCCTGCTCGATGCACAGAGCGTGCTACCCTTCCCCTTCCAAAAAACACATTCAAGATTCTTTCAAGTATTTTTTTTTCCAGTTTCAACCAGTGACAATTTCCTTAAATTACCCTAGCTATGCCCATATGTAACCATCTCCTAATTCTGAATGTGAGGTCACTGTAAGTGAAATTCTCCTAAACTTACCTAAATTCTCCTAAGCTTCCCTGAGTCCACCACCACAGAGAGATAAAATGAGGATAAACATCTGACCAACAACAGCTTTCACCACTTGAACCCAATGACTCCAAGCCAGGAGGAGTCATAGCTATGAACATGCTATTCCAGGAATGACAACTATGTGTGAGCGAGCAGAATCTCACGATCCATTCAGACAGGACTTGTTCGGAGGTATTTTATATCTCATCATGGCATACCAGGTTGGCTGAATCAGATCTCTGGGTATATGATAAACTTCTAGTGTCCTGGCACCCCAAGTTTCTGCTCTAATCACTTCCCTGTTTGGCTTCTTTCCTTTGTCCATTTAAAGCCTACCTTTACTGTTGATAGAGGGGAGAGACTGGAGTAATGATAAGAATCAGGAAGGAAAAACTTTAGGGGATAGAAAATATGACCTAAGACTTAAAGAATATGTTATCCAGGGAGGCAGAGCACAACTAGAAATTAAAGTTGCAGGGAAAAATACTGAATGAAAATATCAGAACTGTATGCCAAATAAGTATAATAATCATTTTAGGAAACTAATTTTTTGTTTTGTTTTTCAAGGTAGGGTCTCACTCTAGCCCAGGCTGACCTGGAATTCACTATGTAGTCTCAGGCTGGCCTTGACCTCCACAGCAATCCTCCTACCTCTGCCTCCCAAGTGTGGGGATTAAAGGCGTGTGTCATCACACCTGGCTGGAAACTTTTTTAAAGTAATGCAGGGCATACTGTGGTGTTCCTTGAAGGACAACAAAGTTCAACTGCCCTTGAGAAATCAGAATGGAAAGAGGCTTATCTTATGAAGGATATGAGCAACAGGAGACTGCAGATATACACATTTTGAGATTCCAGTCAGGGTTCACAGTAATCCAGGGTCAGGTCTTGCTTTCCCTAAATCTAAGGGAACTGGTTATGTCCAGGTGGAAAGATCACTAAGCTGAGGTGAGAAATGGAGATGCCCTGCTGTAGGGCAGTGATGGGAAAAGAAGACACAGTGCATCTCAATCACAAAGGGAGAAAGGTTTGGCAATCATAATCTGGAGGAGTTCGCGATTCATTTTTGGACATGATAAGAATGAGGGAAGCATGCGCTGTTACAGAAAATAGAATGGTTATCGTGCACAGTGGTGGCAAGGATGTCAAATTCAGTGTGAGCAGCAGATACACAGATTTGGGATTAGAGAAGTCCTCTAAGGAATTATGAATCAGGGAACCACACAGGTGGAAACAGATCCTCCAGATACTTTTGGAGGCAGAAGAGCAAACACACCAAATGTCATTTGTGTGTAGCATACCTTTGGGTGCCTACTATGACAGAACATTACTCAAGGCCTTGGGAATAACAGTTAATAAGACACAAGATAACAAGAGTGCTTGGGAAGAGAGGGAGACCCAGCTACCACTGTTCCCAAACATCCCAGGGCTGGGTTTCCAGAAGGATTAGCAATGCCAGAGGAAGCGTGGTGCCAGTGCCAACAAGGTGTGGTGGGGACTCGCTGCTTTTGGCACAGGATGGGGTCTATACAATGTGACCTCAGAGAAGTAACAGGCCCAGAGCATTTCATAGTAAGGAAAGAAACACAAAAACAAACCAAAGAAGGCATAAGAACCAGGGTAAGTTGACTTTGATAATAGACTTCTGAATACCTTAAACAGAAAGGAATCTCTGGTAATAGGTTAATGAAAACATTACGACTGAGGAAAGACATGGTACTGGCCTGTGATGCTGGCAGGGGTACCAGGGTATACCATGTTTCTATAGGGAAAGAAGTGTTGAGAAGGACTAGCTGCCTACTGCCCACCGTGGTCTGGGCGCGGCACTCCTGCTACCATCTATCCTCTCCTTCTCTAACACACCTGGATAGCTCTGGGATGGGAATGCTCCTCCTACTATCCATGGCTCTTCTCCTTGCTCCAACTTGATGATAACATCCGGTTTGATAATGGGGTACCCTGTTAATGAGAAATGAAAAAGAACTTGAGCCCTGCTGCATGGCCTCAGGGTCTGTCGAGCGGGGCAAGTGCCATGTGCTAGCTGTTCAACACAAGTTCCCTAGTGCTTTTTAAGCCAGAGCCTCTCTAGACCAAACGCCCTGCCTGCTGGCCAAAGCAAACTGCTCACAGCTATCCCATAGACTTTGAAGTTGAAGTAATTACATGTCAGAGAAATCCCTCAAATCTGAGCAGCCAAGGAAGCATGCAGTGCTCACCCACAGAGACGAGGTTGCTGTAGGTCTCCAGCATCACATCCCTGTATGTCATCTTCTCGTCAGAGTCCAGCTGCCGCCACTCCTCCTGGGTGAAGGCCACAGCCACATCCTTGAATGACACTGGCCCCTGCAATGGCATGGTGATCAAAACTGAGTGATGTGGAAAAGGTACATGGGCACAAGGTCTTCCCAAGTTCACTTGGACGGTTAACCATGAACATTATGTATCACAGATTGTGGAAGGAGAATATTCTTATCAAAAATGTTCAAATGTTCAAAGATAGTTCTTGGGGCTTATTCTTGCATGTGTAAGAAAGAAAAACTTGTCTTTTTAAAAATAATACTTTTATTTATTTTCAAGCAGAGACACGGAGACAGAAAGAGAGAGAGAGAGAGAGAGAGAGAGAGAGAGAGAGAGAGAGAGAGAGAGAGAATTGGCACACCAGGGCATCTGGCTTTATGTGGATACTGGGGAATCGAACTCAGATCCTTAGGCTTTTCAGGTAAGCACCTTAACCACTGAGCCATCTCTCCAGCCCAAAACGTGTCTTTTGAATCAACTGTCCCATTCACACACAGAGACATACCAGCACCACAACTGTGTACTTGAGTGTTACCCTCTACCAGCTAACACCATACAGCATGTAAGATGCCAGTAACATCTATTGTTAATAATTTATTATTATTATATATTATTTTTTATATTTATTTATTATATAATTTAAATTTAAAATTTAATTATATAATAATTTTATATTTATTTATTATATAATACTTTAAATTTAAAAATTTAATTATATAATAATTTAAATAATAATAATTTATTGTTAACTCCCTACTGCTGTAGAGAGCTCACACTGCTGGCCTGAACCTCCACAACAGACAGTTTGTGAGGAAGAAAGGATTTATTTGAAGCTTACAGATCCACAGAGAGAGAAAACCACCACCAGCATCTCCAAAAGTAAGCACACTCAGGCAGCCAAACAACAGCAACTCCAGGCAGCACTCTGTATACCTACAGCTGAAATTCCAGAGCCACCCCAGAAACACCTTAGGGCTGGACCCTGGGATCCACCCAGGGTTACAAGCTTAATAAAACTCCTATCTCTAAAGGGGGACATCCATTCACACTTCCATACCTGTGTCTCTCTCCTCACTTTCCAAGGTAGCACAGGTACAGTGGTGGACGGGTAGGGGGCTATTTCATTTCATGCACTCACCGAGCTAGAACGAGCAACAACTCGGAACCAAAAGCAAAGGTTCACATAATCCCCAGGATCCGTGTGGAAGGTGGGGGGAGGAAATGCCCTGAATAGGGCTCAGGAGCCACAGGGGATAGTGCTAAACTGCTGACAATTCTGAATGTTCTAGCTTCTGTACACAGAACCATCAAGAGTGCAGGAAAGGTCCTGCTGGTAAAACGCCTGAGACTCCATGTTATTTTCTCAGCTCCAGGATGGATGAAGGGTAGGAGAGTCTCCCCAGCCAGATTCATCTATACCAAGACTATCTCAGAGAACAGTCTGGCTTCTAAAGGTTCCACCCATACTTCCTCCAGGCACCTTCAGTCTTGACTGGCTGCTCTGGTGAGTACTAAAGGGACCCAGAAGTTTACAGATTACCTCACTTTGTGTGAGTGGCAACTGGTTTTGAATGAAGGCAATGCTGTTTTCATATATGCAGTGGTGTCTGTTTGCGCTGTCCTCCAGATACTGCCCAGTAGTAGTCACTATGCAATAGGAAAAACTCGACCTTCAAACCACTCAAAGGAAGGAAAATGTGGAATCATTGATTCAGGAAAGAAATACAAATGATAGAGTATTATAGTCATCAAAATAGAGATAAATGAAGACCGTACAGACTCATGTAGCCACAGTACATACAAGGTGACAGGACCTCTTCTGGGAACACACCCCAGGAACTGGTTCTCTGCTAAACACAGAGTAAACACACCTCATTCACACATCCTCTGGATTTTATATGTCTGTATTTTTATTTCAGATCTTCCCACTAAGGGAACCTAAGTAAATATTCTATCCTTTTTAGAACTCCAGTATCAGAATACTGGTATTTGTAAATGAATGAATGAATGATAAAAAATGCTAGTTGAAGTGAAAGGTGATTTGGTGGTCAAAAAAAGGTCAAATGGGCCAGTCACTTAAGTTCTTGAACATTAAAAGTCATCACCAAAGCCAAGATGATGGTACATGCCTATAACACTTAGGAGGCAGAGGCAGGAAGATGGCAAGTTCAAGGGCAGACTGAGCTCCACATTAATTTACAGGCCAGTATTGGCTACATAGCAAGACCCTGTTTCAAACCAACCAACCAGACAGAAAGACCAAATTTAAAACAAAAATCTATTTAGAATGTAATGCTAGCAAACTTGAATATGGCAAGAGAATGGTATGGTTTTGAATAAATCTCATTTTATGGATAGGGTTTATAAGCTAGACAATGGAGCCTAAAACTGACAGGAACAAGAGGAGAAGGTGTAAGCATGGGCTGAAATTGGGGGGGCAGGTAATTTTGGATCTATTGAGTCTGTTAGGTTTAGGTGTTCTCTGGACTTAGTGCATGGAGATGCAGGGCAGGGAGGAGCTGGTCCATATGGAGAACCAACAGGGCTGGTGGTTAGTAGGGGAGGGTACAGCCGGACAGGGAGAAGAGCAAAGAACAGCACACAAAGGCAGGAGAAATCCCCAAATCTGGGAAGAGAACAGCAAGAGAGATGCCACAGAAACTGACAGAGGAGACTGCAGAGTGGTCTGAAGACAGGCAAACAGCCCTAGGTGTGTTAGAGGCGCCCACCACAGGGCTGGGGCTGTACCCTTGCCGACATGTATGGTGCTCCAAATTTAAACCCAGGCCCTTAAGAGTTAAGAGAACCACCACTGGAAGACTTAACCAGAACAGTGTCAGGTGCAGAGACAAGCACAGCAGACCACAGGCATGAACACGAAGGGCACCCCATGGGGCTGGGGAGATGGCTCAGTTTGGGAATACAAATTAGATTCCTAAGGCCCATGTAAAAAACCTGGGCATAAATTGGGCATGGTGGCACACGCCTTTAATCTCAGCACTTGGGAGGTAGAGGTAGAAGGATCCACTGTGAGTTTAAGGTCAGCCTGGGACTACAGAACGAGAGCCAGGTCAGCCTACGCTAAAATGAGACCCTACCTCCAAAAACAAAACAACCCCCCTAACTCCCCCAAAACTAGGCATGGTAGCTTGTAATTCCAACAGACACTGGGGGCTGCTGGCCAGCAAGACTACTTGGTGAACACCAGACTAATGAGAGAGCCTGTCTCAAAGAAGGTAGATTGGAGCTGGGGAGAGCTCAGCAGTGAAGCACATTTGCACTTGAGCCTGAGGGCCTGGGATATCCTGAGACTGAGTTCAACTTCCCAGAACCCATGTAAAAAGCTGGGCTTTGCTATGCACACCTGCTATCTGGGTTGGTGGGGGTGCAGACCAGAGAAGTTTGAGGCGGCTCAGGGTGGAAGGAGACCCGTCTCAAAGAAAGGGTGTGGATGAGCAATAAAGAGGGGCTCCTGAGGTTCTCCTCTGGTTTCCGTGTGCATACACCACCACATCACATACCGTGCATATGTCCTGTCCCATCCCCCCAAAAAAGCAGATAGTACTTCCTGTGGAGCAGGTTGTCTCTGGCATCCACATCCATGTGCACACACACATCCCCACACATCTCTGCCAGGGATTTATCACTGCACCATCTGCTAGGCAACTAGGATCAACCACCAGACAGAAACAATTCAGACTCATTCAGCGTGAGAAGGCTGTGCTCCCTTCAGGTGGCCAGGCTTTATGCCTACATAGAGCAGTAAAGAAAACACAGACGTGTAGCAGTAGTTTTAGACAGCAGGAACATCACATTCCCCAGTCTTTCCTTAAGGATTGTTATCAGGAAAGCAATTCACAATTACATTGAAGAAATCTTGTTGGTTTTTTTTTTTTTCGAGGTAGGGTCTCACTCTAGTTCAGGCTGACCTGGAACTCACTATGTAGTCTCAGGGTGGCCTCCAACTCACAGAGATCCTCCTACCTCTGCCTCCTGAGTGCTGGGACTAAAAGCGTGTCCCACCATGCCCTGCTGAAGAAATCTTTAACATCCCCAAGAAAAGAGGTTTCTACTTGGGGTCAAGAAATAGAATTTTCTTTTTCTTTGTGCTACAGATGCAAAAATAATGAGGCAAACTTATTCTGGCTTTGAGGTCTCTTTAAGGACCACCACTCTACCTATACATATGAATATTACAAACATGCTACTACTTTGTCTGATCATATCTGTGGTGGTATGAAAGCACCATGTCCTCCAGAGTTCATGTGTTTGAATCCTTGGTCCCCAGCTACTAGCTGTTTTAGGAAGGTCTGTGGAATCTCGCTGGAGGACGGTCACCGGGGGCCTTGAGGTTTTATAGTCCAGCTCCACATGCTGTTTTCTCTGCTTCGTGTCTGTTGGTGGGACGTGAGGCCAGCTTCCTGCCTGTGTCTTTTCCTGCCATGATGGACTCACGATGGCCATTATACCCTCTGGAACTTCCGTAAGTTGCTTCTGGTTGGGTATTTGTTTACAGCAATGGGAAAGTTATGGGGACAGTATCTCTTCTCCAGCTTTTGTGGCCTATGTGTTCACGTGTGAGTGCGTGCATGAGGAGGTCAGAGTGCTGGTCCTTGCCTTCTACCTGGTTTGAGGCAGGGTCTTCCTGTTGTTCACTGTTGTGTTCGTGAGGTTAGCCGTCTTGGGAAATTCTGTCTCCACCTCCATTCTAGGCATGTCAGCCTTTTACCTGGGTTCTGGGAATCCAAATTCTGGTACTCATGTTTGCTCAGCAAGTACTTTAGCTAATAAGCCACCTCCCCATCCCCCACGTTTCCATTTTAAAGTTTGAACCCCTTTTTAAATTTCTTATGTATATGACAAACCTAAGAATAGACTAGGCCAGGTGTGGTCACACACACCTTTAATGCTCGGGTAGCAGAGGTAGGAGGATTGCTTTGAGTTTGAGGTCAACCTGGGCTGCAGTGAGACCCTACCTGGAAAAATCACAAAAAAAGCAACAAGAAAATACAGGATAAACTGGGGGCGGTGGTGCACGTCTTTAATCCCAGCACTCTGGAGGCAGAGGTAGGAGGATTGCTGTGAATCTGAGGCCACCCTGAGACTACATAGTGAATTCCAGGGCAGAAGCCTGGGCTAGAGTGAGACCCTAACCTCAAAAAACTAAAAACAAAACAAAGATAAACATCTGAAGGAAAAAAGAAAACTCACCAGAGATGTATTCATTTTTTTGCGGCTCGTGGAAACTACAGAAGGAATCTGAAAGCAGAGGCAGGTCTGGGGAGGGAAAAGGATGCACAGTCATTGAGTGATCTGGCTACGGGCTCTCCCACAGAAAACCAACAACCTGAACGTTCCAAGAAGGGAACCTTAGGAGAGTGGCTGTCATGTTGGCCCTCAGAAAGGACTGGAAGATAATCAGAAGCCCAAGACACCTGCATCTCTCTAACCCAGACAGATTCATGAACGCGTGTAATTTTTTTAGGTGAACATGTTATCTTACTGAATCAACACATCACTATTAAATGTGAGATCGCGCAATCATTTACTCTCGCACTTTTATTAAAGGTGAGATCGCGCACATTTACTCTCGTTAAACTTAGGAAGATCGTAAAATCCATAAAATTCCCTGAAAAGAATAGCCAGGGCTGGACCGGCATTCTGACATTTGTGTCCAGTTAAGTGACTGTTAAAAAGGATGTTTTTAAAAAAGAAACGCCTGAACCAAAACATCAGAAGGAACAATGAATGGCTTGGGACCCTGAGTCTTATCACCACTCAGACACCCGTGACCTTGGCGCTGACCCCTCCCAACAGTGCTGGAGCCCCTAGACGTGCGGGCAGCCTCCCCCTCCTTCCCGGCCGGGCCCTCCCCCCGCCCCGGCACTCACCGTCCCCGTCCGCCCCGCGCTCCAGCCTCCCCGGCCCGCGCGGACCCCGGGCGGCTCAGCCGCGCCCGCCCGCCCGCTGCCGGCCCGCACGCTCGCGCCTCGGCCCCGCAGGCTCCGCGACTCCCGCCCGGCGAGGCCCAGAGCCCGGGAGCAGCGGCAGCGGCGGCGGCGGAGACCCGACACCCAGGGGAAGCCGGGGCGGGGCGGCGGGCCGCGCGTGCGCGCACACGCACCCAGGGCCAGGTGCGCATGCGCAGGAAGTCCGGGTCTCCCGGCTGGGCTCCCAGCGCTGCGGAGCTCGAGTCCAGCTCCCAGAAGTCTAAGCGCGGCGAGGTTGGGCACCGTCGCTCAAGTGTCCTCCCCGCCTCAGGCGTGGCTCGGAGAGGCCGTCACGTTCGCGTTTGTCCCCGCTCCCTCGCGGGGCCCCGAACCGGACCTCAGATGGAAAGTGTGTGCCGTGCTCAATTAACCAAAATTCTAGACATTTTCCTCAAATACAAGGTGAACGCAATACCCAGCAATGCTTCCCAAGGAAGAAATGAGCTTTCTGACACCAACCAACCTATGCATGCGAACTCTAAAAACAGGACCAGACAATACACACAGCAAGAAGAAAACAGCTGCGATCTGACTTTTCAGAGATTCCACTTTGGGTCAGGTTGTTCTTTTTCAAAAAATGGAACCTAAAATCAATGACCTATCGGTTTCATGCTGAAATTAAGCAACGGGGTTCTCACCCTATTGCCTCTTAAAAGCCAGTGGGGACAAAATTAAATATAAAATCTGCCAATCCAGAAATTCTTCAGCACGAATTCAGAAAAATAAAAGTTTCATCGTCCAAGAAGCACCCAGCCATGTGGTACCCATGCAACATGCAAGGGAGAATAGCCCTGCAGTTACTGCATCCATGGTCTCAGGATGAAGGGTGGCTTCCTCCTCAGTGTGAGGACTGCAAGCCTGGCTGCATGCACATCCTCACAGGCTTACCCGGAATTCACCCAACATCTCAGAATGCCTGCTTTCTGAGAGCAAAAGCAGAACATCCCACATCTGTGTGACAAGCAGGTAGCTCAGCTGAAAGACTGAATTCCCAGGTGGCAGGAAGACGAGGATGTAAGGTTTGAGAGTGACCGAGACCACCAGGAGACCACTCTGAGAGGGAGAGAAAGCTTTCATCAGAGAAAACACTGCAATCTCTCCAGATCGGAGGAAAAAGCCTCCTGGGGAGGTCAGATCTGGGGTTGTAAGGGGGAGTGAAACTGAAGTCCAGGCACTTGTCGCCTGGGCTCCCAGGTTGGGGAGAGGGCCCAGGTGGTCAGCTAGCTCTCAGCATCTGGGAAGGGAGGTCCCTCTGGCCAGAGACACAGCAGGAGGGGTTTTACAAGGCAGGCTTTATCTGTAACTCCTGATGGGGTCTGGTGTTGATGTGGACACTTCTCTTGAAGCTGGCCACAGTGGTTTTGGAATTGTTTTCAGGGGAAACTGAGGTGCTGTGGTTGGACTCCATTTTGGATCCTGAGTTTGAACCTAACAGAGGACACTCTGTTCTTTGAGGTTTCTATTGCAAAGAGGTGATGCTCAACCCTTTCCAGTAAGCATTTCTGGGTTGAAATGCAGACAAAAAGCTTATAAAGGGACAGAGGAAGTGCCTCTATTGTCCATTTTCTCAAGGAACTGCTCTTTAGTAAGGGGGGAGAGGAGAATAGGTCTCTTTACTGTGACAGTTCAGGCAAGCTCCAAAGACCCCCTCCCCCTGAGTGGGAGGTGTCTCTAACCAGAGCCCTAGAACAGTAACAGAGCCATGGATCAAATCACCATCCCATTGTAGGTAACCACATGGATCGCTTGGTCATGCATTGTGCCACCATGTGCCATTCTGTCTAAATGCAACTCCCTTGATAGTAAGTACTCTGTCCAACCTGTGGGTGTATAAACCATCCTGACCCCTCATGACTGCCCAGTCCATCTGCTACGGGGACTCATCTGGCATAAAATGTGAACCTCTTAGGGCTGGAGAGATGGCTCAGTGGTTAAGGTACTTGCCTACAAATTTGGATGACCCAGGGTTCAATGCCCCAGTTCCCACCTATGCACAAAGTGGTACATGCATCTGGTTTGTTTGCAGTGGCTAGAGGCCCTGGCATGCCCATTTCTCTCTCTCTCTCTCTCTCTCTCTCTCTCTCTCTCTCTCTCTCTCTCTCCTTGCAAATAAATCAATAAAAATTGTAAAAAGCATCAGCATCTCCATGTGGCTACCAGGAGGTTTCAAGGAAGAAAAGTGATGATTGGATGAATATGACCACTCCTCCAGCTGACATTTCCCTTCTTGCCTTTTTACTTAGGTGGATGATGGAAGACACATGTCTTCACTTAGATGGACGATAGAAACTATTTGGTGAAGAGAGGAAAATGAATCTGCCTGGGTTCACGGCCCCTGGTTGTTGCCTTGCACAGTGCATTGAATACTCTCTTAGCCCAACGGAGTATCGAGCTATGCATCACTTCTCTCTAATCTGCTCCTTGACCTCTAGCTAGTGCGTCTCCTTAGAGACCCAGCTCTGTCCCTTCCACCTGGAGACATCCCTGGGTGATGTCTTCCCCAGGGTGTTCTGCTGCTCACTGATGTGGAAACTCCATATCTGAAAAATGAGCTGGAGAACTCTCACAGGGTTGGTCTACTGCATGAGTTACTTTCTTGCTGCTGGGACAAAATAACCAATGCGTAGCAGCTTAGGGAAGGAAAGGGTTTATCTTGGCTTACAGGTTCAAGAAGCTTCACCATGACAGGGAAAGTATGGCACAAGGAGACAGCATCACACCGTCACATAAGCAGGGACAAAGAGCAAGAGCCAATGGGCGGGGCTGTAACATCACAAGGCCCACCCCCAGTGACACTTCCTTCAGCAAGGCTCCGCTTCCTAAAGGTATCACAACCTGCCTAAACAATACAGCCAACTGGGAATTAAGTATTTAAACACACGAGTCTAGGAGGAACCTTTTTACATTCAAACCACCACAGTCTCTCTCCCAGGAGCTCTGAATTCCTAAGTGTTATTTCCCATATTTACCTCTCTTGGTACATTTGATCAGCTGCAACAGAAAATCTGGGACTTGAGTCTCCGTCGAGGGCAGAAGCAGCAAAGGTTAGCGGTGATCCTCTGATCCCAAGGGTCTCATTAGGTGCTCAAATCATAGAAGGGGAGTTCTCCCTCAGGAGCAGAGACTGCCTTTCATCAAATGAAAACAGTGCAGCCTGGCGTGCTATGGAGAGGCTGGGGACGGCATCCCAGGCTGAGTTTCACCCAAGTTTTCCATGATCACACGAGCACTAAGACAAGAGGAGGAGCTGGCTCAGCCCAGGATTCACGGCCTCCCCTGCTTCGCCATGTCAGGCCCCACACTGCCACTCCCTTAAAAACTTTCAGCTGTTTTTTTCCTTCAATGGCTATTTTGCTATTTTGAGGATCCTTGTAGCGTTCTTCACCCCGGGCTCCCCAAATCTGCATGTGGCTCAGTGAATGGTTACCTATGGCTTCATCCTAGTTCGACTTGCTGAGGCTTGACCTGAATTTTAATGTCCGGCTCTTCATTCCTCATGTTAATAAGCTGCTGGTTTAACGGTCCACTATTTAATCCTCATGTTGACAGGCTGGTTCTTATAATGCAATTCTGAGTCACCCCGATGTCCCATGGAATAAATGCAGCCATTGTTGGATTAAACCTAATCAGTAGGAGGCAGAAAGAAATGGAGAGATTGTTGTGTAGTCCAGAGCAATGTTGGTTTATTAATTGAAGGACATGGCACGGACTTATTTTGCTATGGACAGTGCCTACCTGTGACCATATCTAGACAGTGTGGCTAGGACAGAGGAATAGGAATTATAGCTGGAGCTATCAGGGATTTTTCATGGTACTGAAGAGAATTTTAAGATAGAATGCTGACCTTTTGAATATAATCAAGTTCGTGATATGATGGTGAGGGTGCTTTCTGATAAATGTTCATTAAGAAGATTTTGTCAGTGTGGAAAGATCACACACTTACACGAAGTGTACTTACATGAAAGAAAATGTGACAATGTTACTAAGTAGCATAATCTCTGACTTACTTACCTGGTGGAAGTTTTAAAAAGATCACTAAAACAAAGCCCAGTCTCTTCATCCACATGGCATCCTAGAAGGAGGACTTTCATTTTCCAGGTTAGGGTTAAAGTAAGGGCTGGGATAAGGGGGGCTCAAGATCTCCCCAAATAAACTCTTTTTCTCATGATGGGAGCTCTGTTATCCTTCTCTTTCCTGCCTGTTTAGTTAAACAGCCTAGATTTTGGCTAAAACCTCCCCCACGTGTTCTCTCCACACTGGTGGCTGGAGAACTCTGTAACTCCCCATGCTCCCTTAAATAAAGTCTCCCACTATGCCTTAATATCTGGTTGTCTATGATTTTAATTCTTTAACTTTGTAGACAAGAATTCAGGTACTCTTTAAATTTTGGAGTGCATTAGGATTTGCTGGGTATTATCTAAATTCTAATCCTCAGCTCACCCTACAAGTGCTGGGATGAGTCTCCAATCCAGGCACAGTTTTGGGAGGACAGTATTTATTGAAATAACAGACTCAGGGGAAGTTTTAGAATGGTGAAAGTGCCTGGCCCTGTTTTACCGATCCAAGCGGAGACAGAGACTCAGCACCAGCACCTCCAAAATAAGCAAGCACACTCTAACTCCAACAAACAGCAGGACTGCCAGACTTCAGCTCCGACTGCTTTTTGTATATATACCGCTGGAATTTCACAGCCACCCCAGAATCACCTAGGGCTAGAGCCTAAGATCCAGCTTAGGTGACATCACCTCCAGCCAGGCAGCTGGAGAAACACTTTTACACTTTTGAATCTATTGGGGGGACAGTCAGTCAAACTACTACATGTGTGTATGGCGTGGTGTGTGTGTTCCTACGTGTGTGCAGGCATGTGGAAGCCAGAATGTGATCTCATTTGCCTCCTTCTATAACACTCTATTTTTTCGAACAGGGTCTGTCCCAAAACCTACTTCTCATCAGTTTGACTTGCGTAGCTAACCAGTCAGCTCTGCATGTCTGCTTGTCTGTCTGTCCACCACCATGCCCTATTATTCTGAGACCATGCGTATAACGGGTGGAGTGACTGCAGGGCTATTCAAGAGAGCTGCTTCTCTCTTGCAGGTTCCTCGTGGGTGGCTGGGTGCTTCTTTGATAATGAAAATTTAATTTTCTGCAGTTTTATAGACGATTCTCTGGGCTGGCAGATTTTGTTTCTAATTTTGTCCTCACTGACTTTTAAGTGCCAATAAATAGGGCAAGAGCACTGTTACCTTGCTTCTGAAAAGAAAAAAAAATCCTGATAAATCCTTGTTTTTTGATGCCATTTTAAAAATTGACATTGTCATGTCCCCCTTGGCATCATCTCCTGGAGGTCTCGTTACAGGCGTCCGGGTTCTTCTTTGTGTATTTTCCGGACCTGTTCTTCGATTTTGTATATGTTGGTTTCGGGATGTAGAAAGGCTACGGTTTCTGTTTCCCTTCCTTGGAAAGCATTTCTTTTACCTCGTTTTTGAGGGAAATTCCTAGTGTTTTGGTTGAGTATGACACCCGGCTTTCCTCCCTACCGTCTGTAGGAACCTCGTTTCGAACTTAAGACTCAATCGGTGGAACTGTCCACCTGGACCGCCTTGAGGTCCGGTTCGGGGCCCCGCGAGGGAGCGAGGACAAACGCGAACGTGACGGCCTCTCCGAGCCACGCCTGAGGCGGGGAGGACACTTGAGCGACGGTGCCCAACCTCGCCGCGCTTAGACTTCTGGGAGCTGGACTCGAGCTCCGCAGCGCTGGGAGCCCAGCCGGGAGACCCGGACTTCCTGCGCATGCGCACCTGGCCCTGGGTGCGTGTGCGCGCACGCGCGGCCCGCCGCCCCGCCCCGGCTTCCCGTGGGTGTCGGGTCTCCGCCGCCGCCGCTGCCGCTGCTCCCGGGCTCTGGGCCTCGCCGGGCGGGAGTCGCGGAGCCTGCGGGGCCGAGGCGCGAGCGTGCGGGCCGGCAGCGGGCGGGCGGGCGCGGCTGAGCCGCCCGGGGTCCGCGCGGGCCGGGGAGGCTGGAGCGCGGGGCGGACGGGGACGGTGAGTGCCGGGGCGGGGGGAGGGCCCGGCGGGGAAGGAGGGGGAGGCTGCCCGCACGTCTAGGGGCTCCAGCACTGTTGGGAGGGGTCAGCGCCAAGGTCACGGGTGTCTGAGTGGTGATAAGACTCAGGGTCCCAAGCCATTCATTGTTCCTTCTGATGTTTTGGTTCAGGCGTTTCTTTTTTAAAAACATCCTTTTTAACAGTCACTTAACTGGACACAAATGTCAGAATGCCGGTCCAGCCCTGGCTATTCTTTTCAGGGAATTTTATGGATTTTACGATCTTCCTAAGTTTAACGAGAGTAAATGTGCGCGATCTCACCTTTAATAAAAGTGCGAGAGTAAATGATTGCGCGATCTCACATTTAATAGTGATGTGTTGATTCAGTAAGATAACATGTTCACCTAAAAAAATTACACGCGTTCATGAATCTGTCTGGGTTAGAGAGATGCAGGTGTCTTGGGCTTCTGATTATCTTCCAGTCCTTTCTGAGGGCCAACATGACAGCCACTCTCCTAAGGTTCCCTTCTTGGAACGTTCAGGTTGTTGGTTTTCTGTGGGAGAGCCCGGAGCCAGATCACTCAATGACTGTGCATCCTTTTCCCTCCCCAGACCTGCCTCTGCTTTCAGATTCCTTCTGTAGTTTCCACGAGCCGCAAAAAAATGAATACATCTCTGGTGAGTTTTCTTTTTTCCTTCAGATGTTTATCTTTGTTTTGTTTTTAGTTTTTTGAGGTTAGGGTCTCACTCTAGCCCAGGCTTCTGCCCTGGAATTCACTATGTAGTCTCAGGGTGGCCTCAGATTCACAGCAATCCTCCTACCTCTGCCTCCAGAGTGCTGGGATTAAAGACGTGCACCACCGCCCCCAGTTTATCCTGTATTTTCTTGTTGCTTTTTTTGTGATTTTTCCAGGTAGGGTCTCACTGCAGCCCAGGTTGACCTCAAACTCAAAGCAATCCTCCTACCTCTGCTACCCGAGCATTAAAGGTGTGTGTCACCACACCTGGCCTAGTCTATTCTTAGGTTTGTCATATACATAAGAAATTTAAAAAGGGGTTCAAACTTTAAAATGGAAAGGTGGGGGATGGGGAGGTGGCTTATTAGCTAAAGTACTTGCTGAGCAAACATGAGTACCAGAATTTGGATTCCCAGAACCCAGGTAAAAGGCTGACATGCCTAGAATGGAGGTGGAGACAGAATTTCCCAAGACGGCTAACCTCACGAACACAACAGTGAACAACAGGAAGACCCTGCCTCAAACCAGGTAGAAGGCAAGGACCAGCACTCTGACCTCCTCATGCACGCACTCACACGTGAACACATAGGCCACAAAAGCTGGAGAAGAGATACTGTCCCCATAACTTTCCCATTGCTGTAAACAAATACCCAACCAGAAGCAACTTACGGAAGTTCCAGAGGGTATAATGGCCATCGTGAGTCCATCATGGCAGGAAAAGACACAGGCAGGAAGCTGGCCTCACGTCCCACCAACAGACACGAAGCAGAGAAAACAGCATGTGGAGCTGGACTATAAAACCTCAAGGCCCCCGGTGACCGTCCTCCAGCGAGATTCCACAGACCTTCCTAAAACAGCTAGTAGCTGGGGACCAAGGATTCAAACACATGAACTCTGGAGGACATGGTGCTTTCATACCACCACAGATATGATCAGACAAAGTAGTAGCATGTTTGTAATATTCATATGTATAGGTAGAGTGGTGGTCCTTAAAGAGACCTCAAAGCCAGAATAAGTTTGCCTCATTATTTTTGCATCTGTAGCACAAAGAAAAAGAAAATTCTATTTCTTGACCCCAAGTAGAAACCTCTTTTCTTGGGGATGTTAAAGATTTCTTCAGCAGGGCATGGTGGGACACGCTTTTAGTCCCAGCACTCAGGAAGCAGAGGTAGGAGGATCTCTTGTGAGTTGGAGGCCACCCTGAGACTACATAGTGAGTTCCAGGTCAGCCTGAACTAGAGTGAGACCCTACCTCGAAAAAAAAAAAACCAACAAGATTTCTTCAATGTAATTGTGAATTGCTTTCCTGATAACAATCCTTAAGGAAAGACTGGGGAATGTGATGTTCCTGCTGTCTAAAACTACTGCTACACGTCTGTGTTTTCTTTACTGCTCTATCTAGGCATAAAGCCTGGCCACCTGAAGGGAGCACAGCCTTCTCACGCTGAATGAGTCTGAATTGTTTCTGTCTGGTGGTTGATCCTAGTTGCCTAGCAGATGGTGCAGTGATAAATCCCTGGCAGAGATGTGTGGGGATGTGTGTGTGCACATGGATGTGGATGCCAGAGACAACCTGCTCCACAGGAAGTACCATCTGCTTTTTTGGGGGGATGGGACAGGACATATGCACGGTATGTGATGTGGTGGTGTATGCACACGGAAACCAGAGGAGAACCTCAGGAGCCCCTCTTTATTGCTCATCCACACCCTTTCTTTGAGACGGGTCTCCTTCCACCCTGAGCTGCCTCAAACTTCTCTGGTCTGCACCCCCACCAACCCAGATAGCAGGTGTGCATAGCAAAGCCCAGCTTTTTACATGGGTTCTGGGAAGTTGAACTCAGTCTCAGGATATCCCAGGCCCTCAGGCTCAAGTGCAAATGTGCTTCACTGCTGAGCTCTCCCCAGCTCCAATCTACCTTCTTTGAGACAGGCTCTCTCATTAGTCTGGTGTTCACCAAGTAGTCTTGCTGGCCAGCAGCCCCCAGTGTCTGTTGGAATTACAAGCTACCGTGCCTAGTTTTGGGGGAGTTAGGGGGGTTGTTTTGTTTTTGGAGGTAGGGTCTCATACTAGCATAGGCTGACCTGGCTCTCGTTCTGTAGTCCCAGGCTGACCTTAAACTCACAGTGGATCCTTCTACCTCTACCTCCCAAGTGCTGAGATTAAAGGCGTGTGCCACCATGCCCAATTTATGCCCAGGTTTTTTACATGGGCCTTAGGAATCTAATTTGTATTCCCAAACTGAGCCATCTCCCCAGCCCCATGGGGTGCCCTTCGTGTTCATGCCTGTGGTCTGCTGTGCCCTGCAGTCGGGCTTGTCTCTGCACCTGACACTGTTCTGGTTAAGTCTTCCAGTGGTGGTTCTCTTAACTCTTCAGGGCCTGGGTTTAAATTTGGAGCACCGTACATGTTGGCAAGGGTACAGCCCCAGCCCTGTGGTGGGCGCCTCTAACACACCTAGGGCTGTTTGCCTGTCTTCAGACCACTCTGCAGTCTCCTCTGTCAGTTTCTGTGGCATCTCTCTTGCTGTTCTCTTCCCAGATTTGGGGATTTCTCCTGCCTTTGTGTGCTGTTCTTTGCTCTTCTCCCTGTCCGGCTGTACCCTCCCCTACTAACCACCAGCCCTGTTGGTTCTCCATATGGACCAGCTCCTCCCTGCCCTGCATCTCCATGCACTAAGTCCAGAGAACACCTAAACCTAACAGACTCAATAGATCCAAAATTACCTGCCCCCCCCCAATTTCAGCCCATGCTTACACCTTCTCCTCTTGTTCCTGTCAGTTTTAGGCTCCATTGTCTAGCTTATAAACCCTATCCATAAAATGAGATTTATTCAAAACCATACCATTCTCTTGCCATATTCAAGTTTGCTAGCATTACATTCTAAATAGATTTTTGTTTTAAATTTGGTCTTTCTGTCTGGTTGGTTGGTTTGAAACAGGGTCTTGCTATGTAGCCAATACTGGCCTGTAAATTAATGTGGAGCTCAGTCTGCTCTTGAACTTGCCATCTTCCTGCCTCTGCCTCCTAAGTGTTATAGGCATGTACCATCATCTTGGCTTTGGTGATGACTTTTAATGTTCAAGAACTTAAGTGACTGGCCCATTTGACCTTTTTTTGACCACCAAATCACCTTTCACTTCAACTAGCATTTTTTATCATTCATTCATTCATTCATTTACAAATACCAGTATTCTGATACTGGAGTTCTAAAAAGGATAGAATATTTACTTAGGTTCCCTTAGTGGGAAGATCTGAAATAAAAATACAGACATATAAAATCCAGAGGATGTGTGAATGAAGTGGTGTTTACTCTGTGTTTAGCAGAGAACCATTTCCTGGGGTGTGTTCCCAGAAGAGGTCCTGTCACCTTGTATGTACTGTGGCTACATGAGTCTGTACGGTCTTCATTTATCTCTATTTTGATGACTATAATACTCTATCATTTGTATTTCTTTCCTGAATCAATGATTCCACATTTTCCTTCCTTTGAGTGGTTTGAAGGTCGAGTTTTTCCTATTGCATAGTGACTACTACTGGGCAGTATCTGGAGGACAGCGCAAACAGACACCACTGCATATATGAAAACAGCATTGCCTTCATTCAAAACCAGTTGCCACTCACACAAAGTGAGGTAATCTGTAAACTTCTGGGTCCCTTTAGTACTCACCAGAGCAGCCAGTCAAGACTGAAGGTGCCTGGAGGAAGTATGGGTGGAACCTTTAGAAGCCAGACTGTTGTTCTCTGAGATAGTCTTGGTATAGATGAATCTGGCTGGGGAGACTCTCCTACCCTTCATCCATCCTGGAGCTGAGAAAATAACATGGAGTCTCAGGCGTTTTACCAGCAGGACCTTTCCTGCACTCTTGATGGTTCTGTGTACAGAAGCTAGAACATTCAGAATTGTCAGCAGTTTAGCACTATCCCCTGTGGCTCCTGAGCCCTATTCAGGGCATTTCCTCCCCCGACCTTCCACACGGATCCTGGGGATTATGTGAACCTTTGCTTTTGGTTCCGAGTTGTTGCTCGTTCTAGCTCGGTGAGTGCATGAAATGAAATAGCCCCCTACCCGTCCACCACTGTACCTGTGCTACCTTGGAAAGTGAGGAGAGAGACACAGGTATGGAAGTGTGAATGGATGTCCCCCTTTAGATTTAGGAGTTTTATTAAGCTTGTAACCCTGGGTGGATCCCAGGGTCCAGCCCTAAGGTGTTTCTGGGGTGGCTCTGGAATTTCAGCTGTAGGTATACAGAGTGCTGCCTGGAGTTGCTGTTGTTTGGCTGCCTGAGTGTGCTTACTTTTGGAGATGCTGGTGGTGGTTTTCTCTCTCTGTGGATCTGTAAGCTTCAAATAAATCCTTTCTTCCTCACAAACTGTCTGTTGTGGAGGTTCAGGCCAGCAGTGTGAGCTCTCTACAGCAGTAGGTAGTTAACAATAAATTATTATTATTTAAATTATTATATAATTAAATTTTTAAATTTAAAGTATTATATAATAAATAAATATAAAATTATTATATAATTAAATTTTAAATTTAAATTATTATATAATAAATAAATATAAAAAATAATATATAATAATAATAAATTATTAACAATAGATGTTACTGGCATCTTACATGCTGTATGGTGTTAGCTGGTAGAGGGTAACACTCAAGTACACAGTTGTGGTGCTGGTATGTCTCTGTGTGTGAATGGGACAGTTGATTCAAAAGACACGTTTTGGGCTGGAGAGATGGCTCAGTGGTTAAGGTGCTTACCTGAAAAGCCTAAGGATCTGAGTTCGATTCCCCAGTATCCACATAAAGCCAGATGCCCTGGTGTGCCAATTCTCTCTCTCTCTCTCTCTCTCTCTCTCTCTCTCTCTCTCTCTCTCTCTCTCTTTCTGTCTCCGTGTCTCTGCTTGAAAATAAATAAAAGTATTATTTTTAAAAAGACAAGTTTTTCTTTCTTACACATGCAAGAATAAGCCCCAAGAACTATCTTTGAACATTTGAACATTTTTGATAAGAATATTCTCCTTCCACAATCTGTGATACATAATGTTCATGGTTAACCGTCCAAGTGAACTTGGGAAGACCTTGTGCCCATGTACCTTTTCCACATCACTCAGTTTTGATCACCATGCCATTGCAGGGGCCAGTGTCATTCAAGGATGTGGCTGTGGCCTTCACCCAGGAGGAGTGGCGGCAGCTGGACTCTGACGAGAAGATGACATACAGGGATGTGATGCTGGAGACCTACAGCAACCTCGTCTCTGTGGGTGAGCACTGCATGCTTCCTTGGCTGCTCAGATTTGAGGGATTTCTCTGACATGTAATTACTTCAACTTCAAAGTCTATGGGATAGCTGTGAGCAGTTTGCTTTGGCCAGCAGGCAGGGCGTTTGGTCTAGAGAGGCTCTGGCTTAAAAAGCACTAGGGAACTTGTGTTGAACAGCTAGCACATGGCACTTGCCCCGCTCGACAGACCCTGAGGCCATGCAGCAGGGCTCAAGTTCTTTTTCATTTCTCATTAACAGGGTACCCCATTATCAAACCGGATGTTATCATCAAGTTGGAGCAAGGAGAAGAGCCATGGATAGTAGGAGGAGCATTCCCATCCCAGAGCTATCCAGGTGTGTTAGAGAAGGAGAGGATAGATGGTAGCAGGAGTGCCGCGCCCAGACCACGGTGGGCAGTAGGCAGCTAGTCCTTCTCAACACTTCTTTCCCTATAGAAACATGGTATACCCTGGTACCCCTGCCAGCATCACAGGCCAGTACCATGTCTTTCCTCAGTCGTAATGTTTTCATTAACCTATTACCAGAGATTCCTTTCTGTTTAAGGTATTCAGAAGTCTATTATCAAAGTCAACTTACCCTGGTTCTTATGCCTTCTTTGGTTTGTTTTTGTGTTTCTTTCCTTACTATGAAATGCTCTGGGCCTGTTACTTCTCTGAGGTCACATTGTATAGACCCCATCCTGTGCCAAAAGCAGCGAGTCCCCACCACACCTTGTTGGCACTGGCACCACGCTTCCTCTGGCATTGCTAATCCTTCTGGAAACCCAGCCCTGGGATGTTTGGGAACAGTGGTAGCTGGGTCTCCCTCTCTTCCCAAGCACTCTTGTTATCTTGTGTCTTATTAACTGTTATTCCCAAGGCCTTGAGTAATGTTCTGTCATAGTAGGCACCCAAAGGTATGCTACACACAAATGACATTTGGTGTGTTTGCTCTTCTGCCTCCAAAAGTATCTGGAGGATCTGTTTCCACCTGTGTGGTTCCCTGATTCATAATTCCTTAGAGGACTTCTCTAATCCCAAATCTGTGTATCTGCTGCTCACACTGAATTTGACATCCTTGCCACCACTGTGCACGATAACCATTCTATTTTCTGTAACAGCGCATGCTTCCCTCATTCTTATCATGTCCAAAAATGAATCGCGAACTCCTCCAGATTATGATTGCCAAACCTTTCTCCCTTTGTGATTGAGATGCACTGTGTCTTCTTTTCCCATCACTGCCCTACAGCAGGGCATCTCCATTTCTCACCTCAGCTTAGTGATCTTTCCACCTGGACATAACCAGTTCCCTTAGATTTAGGGAAAGCAAGACCTGACCCTGGATTACTGTGAACCCTGACTGGAATCTCAAAATGTGTATATCTGCAGTCTCCTGTTGCTCATATCCTTCATAAGATAAGCCTCTTTCCATTCTGATTTCTCAAGGGCAGTTGAACTTTGTTGTCCTTCAAGGAACACCACAGTATGCCCTGCATTACTTTAAAAAAGTTTCCAGCCAGGTGTGATGACACACGCCTTTAATCCCCACACTTGGGAGGCAGAGGTAGGAGGATTGCTGTGGAGGTCAAGGCCAGCCTGAGACTACATAGTGAATTCCAGGTCAGCCTGGGCTAGAGTGAGACCCTACCTTGAAAAACAAAACAAAAAATTAGTTTCCTAAAATGATTATTATACTTATTTGGCATACAGTTCTGATATTTTCATTCAGTATTTTTCCCTGCAACTTTAATTTCTAGTTGTGCTCTGCCTCCCTGGATAACATATTCTTTAAGTCTTAGGTCATATTTTCTATCCCCTAAAGTTTTTCCTTCCTGATTCTTATCATTACTCCAGTCTCTCCCCTCTATCAACAGTAAAGGTAGGCTTTGAATGGACAAAGGAAAGAAGCCAAACAGGGAAGTGATTAGAGCAGAAACTTGGGGTGCCAGGACACTAGAAGTTTATCATATACCCAGAGATCTGATTCAGCCAACCTGGTATGCCATGATGAGATATAAAATACCTCCGAACAAGTCCTGTCTGAATGGATCGTGAGATTCTGCTCGCTCACACATAGTTGTCATTCCTGGAATAGCATGTTCATAGCTATGACTCCTCCTGGCTTGGAGTCATTGGGTTCAAGTGGTGAAAGCTGTTGTTGGTGAGATGTTTATCCTCATTTTATCTCTCTGTGGTGGTGGACTCAGGGAAGCTTAGGAGAATTTAGGTAAGTTTAGGAGAATTTCACTTACAGTGACCTCACATTCAGAATTAGGAGATGGTTACATATGGGCATAGCTAGGGTAATTTAAGGAAATTGTCACTGGTTGAAACTGGAAAAAAAAATACTTGATAGAATCTTGAATGTGTTTTTTGGAAGGGGAAGGGTAGCACGCTCTGTGCATCGAGCAGGCTACCCTTCCAAAAGCTTAGACTTTGGAAACAGCCTACAAAACTGTGATTTAAGACTAAACACATTCTGAACATGTAATTCCTATGGCTCCTACTTGGACCTGTGTTGTATGAACTGCTGTGGCAAGTCAGGGCAAGGTAGATCAGAGCCTCTGGAAGTAGCATCCCTGCCTGTCAGCTGGAAATAACGGGCCTTACAGCTTGCTGTGGGACAACAGGAGTCATATAGTGCTTGGAACAGCATGAAACACAAAATTTCTCCTATGGAAAGTGAAAGATCCTAAACATGGGAAACTTAGGTATAGAATTACTGGGCACTACTGTGTGGGATGCAAAAGGACAGGACAGTGTGGAAGGACGCAGAGTAGAGGTCTTAGCTCAGCTGGTGACTGATCGTGAGAGTAACATGAGGAAGCACTGCTGAGCACAGCCCTGCTCTGCTGATCTGTCCTTGTGCAGGGGCTCCTGGCTGCCCTCATGGTCTCCCTGTTTGCTTGATTCCTTTCATGTCTTCCTTATCAGCCTTTCATCCAACATCATGGGTTTATCAGCCATTGCTTGTATTTTGCCTCCTATGCCCAGTTTTAAACAAAATAATACAATGTAGCCAAGATCAAAGGTGCTGTATTTTACCAGTTTACTGCCTTTCCCCACCAGTGGAGACGTATCTGTTATTCCAACAAGGGTTAGGAGGAAAAGCACCTGCAATTCTATTTATCCATACAGTGAGAAACATGCCGTGTAGCCATCTTAGTCCATGTCTTGTGTAAGATGTATAAAAGTTGGTTCCTTTCGCCTCTTTTTAGATGGAATCTGTCAAGCAGATGACTCAATGGAAAGAGTCCAAGGAAATGAAGAGAAGCATTCAAGGCCAAAACTGAAGAGCCAAAGCCTGGGTCAAAGGAGAGGCAATGTTTCTAGTAAAGATTTTATTGTGCAAACCAAACTTGCTCCTCCAAGAAAAGCAGCCTCTAAATGTGACATGTGTGAGAAGAGTTTGACATGTGTTTCAGAATTTATTAGTAGTGATGGAAGCTATGCAAAAATGAAGCCTGATCACTGTGCTGGGTGTGGAAAATCACTCCTCCACTTTGAGCTTGAGGAAAAACATCCAGGAGATGCCGCTCTAAAAGAAGAGAACATTTATCAGAAAGTTCCTATTTTGGAGAAGCCTTTTGAATACATCGAGCACCAAGGGAAGTCCTATAACTGGAATGAGTCTGAAATAGCCTTTCTCCAAATGTCAGACCTCAGCGTCCATCAAAGTTCTCACATGGAGATGAAGCCCTATGAGTGCCATGAATGTGGGAAATCTTTCTGTAAAAAGTCAAAATTCATTATCCACCAGAGGACTCACACAGGAGAAAAACCTTATAAGTGTAACCAATGTGGGAAGTCCTTCTGCCAGAAGGGAACCCTCACTGTTCACCAGAGAACCCACACCGGAGAGAAGCCCTATGAGTGTAACGAATGTGGGAAAAACTTCTATCAGAAGTTACACCTCATTCAGCACCAGAGAACTCACTCAGGAGAGAAGCCTTACGAATGTAGTTATTGTGGAAAATCCTTTTGCCAGAAGACACACCTCACACAGCACCAGAGAACACATTCAGGTGAGAGGCCCTATGTTTGTCATGACTGTGGAAAGACCTTCTCCCAGAAGTCAGCACTCAATGATCATCAGAAAATTCACACAGGTGTGAAACTCTACAAATGCAGTGAGTGTGGAAAATGCTTCTGCCGGAAGTCCACTCTCACGACCCACATGAGGACACACACAGGAGAGAAGCCCTATGAGTGCAATGAATGTGGGAAGTTCTTCTCCCGCTTGTCTTACCTCACCGTGCATTACAGAACCCATTCAGGAGAGAAGCCCTATGTGTGTACAGAATGTGGGAAAACCTTCTACCTGAATTCAGCCCTAATGAGACATCAGCGAATACACACCGGAGAGAAACCGTATGAGTGCAATGAATGTGGCAAGTTATTCTCACAGTTGTCGTACCTCACTGTACATCACAGAACTCATTCAGGAGTGAAACCCTATGAATGTAGTGAGTGTGGAAAAACCTTCTACCAGAATTCAGCCCTTTGTAGGCACCGGAGAATTCACAGAGGAGAAAAGCCCTACGAATGTTACATTTGTGGAAAGTTCTTCTCTCAGATGTCATACCTCACTATACATCATAGAATTCACTCAGGAGAGAAACCCTATGAATGTAGTGAGTGTGGGAAAACCTTCTGCCAGAATTCAGCCCTCAACAGGCATCAGAGAACACATACTGGGGAGAAAGCCTATGAATGCTATGAATGTGGAAAGTGCTTCTCTCAGATGTCCTATCTCACCATACATCATCGGATTCATTCCGGAGAGAAACCCTTTGAATGTACCGAGTGTGGGAAAGCCTTCTCTCGGATGTCATACCTCACCGTTCACTACCGAACCCACTCAGGAGAGAAGCCCTATGAATGTACTGAATGTGGGAAAAAGTTCTATCACAAGTCAGCATATAACAGCCATCAGAGAATTCATAAGAGAGGGAATGTGAATGTTGTTGATGTGGGAAGACTCCTCTGAAGTTAGACTTCAGACCACCCTTTCAATCCTGTGAACTAGAAACTCCCAGCTGGAGCTGTACATTTGAATCCATGGCTTCTGTATCCATGGCTTCAACCAACCAAAAATATTTAGGAAAACATTGTCATCTGTACTGAACCTAAACAGACTATTTTTCTTGTTTTATTCCCCAAACAAGATAGCATAATGGACACTTACATAGTATTAAGCGTTATAAGGGTTCTAGAGATGACTGAAAGGATAGAGGAGGGTTACATAGGTGAAATGCAAAGACTATACTATTTTACATAAGGACTTGAGCATCTGCAGATTTCCATATTTAAGGGTTTAGAACTACACCCCCAGACCCCAAGAGACACCTGTGTGTTAGAGATCACACAGATGAGGACAAGCCCTTGTGAATTTGATTTGTAATCTGAAAAGTCATAGGGCTGAAAATACAACTGTAACAAAACCACGTAGATACCAAATGACAGAGGAGTAAATATGCACAACTAGAATTTATACATGTTTTACCATGGACTAAAACTACTTATCAGGGAATTGTGTCAACTTACAAAGAATAACATTTCTGTCTTGAATACAAAAGACATGTTTCTAATAATAAAAGATGTAAAAACACAAGATATAAACATACTTTGTATAAATATGTAAAATTGTTAAGAAAACCAAGTCTGTAATATTAATCTCATAAAAACAGTTCCTAAGGAACATGGGGCTTAGGGGGCTTTGTTCCTTTTTTAGTATGTTATGTAACAGAAATTGTTCCGTTTTAATCATGTCTGGAAAAGCATATACTTACTAATTTGTGACCTATGGTAACATTGCCCATTCTAGTTCACTATCTTCTGTCGTCTTATGCACTGTCATTGCAGTGATATGTGATAGGTATGAAGTATACTCTTGTACTCTTAGGATCTAAAAATGCATTTGATTGTTACGGAGTCATCCCTAAGAAGCCAGTTTCTTTAATGCTTTCAAATATAGATGAGTCATCAGAGACAGAAATGGACATATAAAATAGAAACCTGCATAGATAACTTTAAATTTAGCCAGAAGTCTCCAGACGGAGAAATAGCTTTAGTGCTTACTGTGTGTTTACAACTAAAGGCTGTACTTAGAATATTTCTGCTGCTTCTGCATTTCATCCACTACTTTTTTAGTTGCTTGCTTAAGTGTAGAGCACAAATGCTGTGTAACAGTGTCTTGGTGTGCTCAAGTTTACACACTTGCTGTGCTGCTGAGAGCATATTAACAGGTTTGTGTCCAACACTATCCACAAACTCCCCAGGTCACTCCCTTCCAATGGCCAACAGAGTCTGTGTATCCATTCACGTTTGCAGGACGGGTAAATCCTAGTAAGTTAATCAGTAATGGTTGTCCTTTCTCGTGACATGCTTCTGGAAAAGGTTTCCTCAAAGGTTCAAGGACTTGAGGAAAGCAGAACAATCTTTTGGTGAACATCATCTTGTTACGAGGGGACAGTGTCTTCCATCAGTGCAGTGTGGTCATCTGTCACAGAAAGGTTAGAAGAGCCCAAGACCTGGATGATGTCACTGAATCAGCCAGCCTTGTCTGGACATTTTTTTTCCAGTTACTCAGCCAGTGGACTTAAAATGCTTTGTTGCTAATAACAAGACATTATAACTGGTACAATTAGATTTTTCTGGGAGTTATCCAATTCAGAAATGGACTTTAGATAAATCACTTATTTTGATGTATTGATACAGATTTATTTTCTGTAAATTTGAATGTAAATAACCTGAACATTGGAAATGCACTTGAAACATGTACACTTCCTCAAGTTGTCCTGTCTTTGATCTGTGTAAGTTTTGTTTTGTTTGGGGGACTTTGTATTCTTGGGGGAAGATGAGACAAAGTCTTGCTATGTGGCCCAAGTGGGTCTTGAACTCATGGTAGTCCTCCTACATTGACTCCTGAGTGATTGGATTAAGGCATGTGCCACCATGCCTGGCTAGATCTGTGAAATTAGCCTTTGGAACCTGATCTAACATCAGGTTCTAATTCATCCATTTCCTAATATGTGCAATTTTGAGGTAAAATATAATTCAAGGGTAATCACTGTTGTTTGGATATATATATGCATACATCATATATATATATATATATATGCTGCTTGTAAACAGTTTTCTCTTTTACACCATGAGTCAAAATGCCACGTGGATGAAAATTGACACACCATCTGTGTTTCTCTACATTCTGATATGATTGTGGACGTGTAACAGAAGTTAAAAGTCTGTATGGTAGAAAAGATTGTAGTTTGGGAGTTGGAATGAAAAGTTCCTAGCAATGTAGTTGAAATAA
>PVHP010018733.1:0-32743 GCA_004024765.1 Zapus hudsonius
AGTAGCAAATGTCACAGCCAAGATGCACAATGGGAGGAAAAGCCGTCTCAACCACCTTTCCTGCTCCCTAAGAGGCTGGCCTCACAGAATAACCGTTTCTGTGTGAGCACTCATGCAGTATGCACATGTGTGTGCGTGCATGTGCACGTGTTTGAGTGTGCTTGTGGAAGCCAGAAGTAGATGTCAGGTGCCCTCAGTTGCTCTCCACCTTCTTTTTTGAGCCGGGGTCTTTCTCTGAACCCAGAGCTTTGGCTACACTAGTTAGCTAACAAGTCCCAGTGCTGGGCCTGCAGACACAGGCTGCCAGCTGTATGCAGGTGCTGAGACTCTAATCAAGTCCCTCATGTTTGTGAGGCAAGCACTTGGCCCACTAAGCCATTCCCCCTAATCCCCCAGAATGATTTTTTTTCCCAAAGCCTATCTCTGTTCAGGTCACTCATCTGCTCTGAGATGTTCTCTGTTGTCCCCAGATGCCTTAGGAAGACCAGATGGACCCTGCTTGACCCAAGCTCTTTCCTAACTGGCGTGTCACTTGGGCCCAGACACCCTTCGCTCTAACCCATCTGAGTCTCTCCCCGAGCCATGCCATTCCTGATGTCCCTGCTGCCTGCAACCCTCTTGTCACCTCTTCACCCCACTCAAACCTCGAACTCTCCAGAAACCACCTCAGGCTGTTTGTAGCCAGCCCTCTTCCCAGCCCTACTTTCCGGCAACCACTGTCTGTCTGCATGCTTTGCCCCTTCCAACATGTCATAGACAAGGGTGCTCAGTGCCAGAGCACCTGCCTAGAGTCCTCCTGGGGGTGTAGCTCAGCACTAGAGAACCTGTCTGGAATGTGCCAGCTCCTGGGTTCCATCCCAAGCACTTCAACGGGACAACAAAACCAGCTGACTGCAGAACAAAGCGACTCGTCCTGGGTCTAACCCTTGGCTGTGGCATTTTCTTTTAGCAGGGTGTGTTGGGACTCACCCTTGGTATGGTGTGCGTCAGGAATTGCTCTTTATGGCAGAGTGCCATTTCTTCAGATGGGTGCCTGTTTACCCATATTTATGAATTGAAAGACACGTGGTTGGATCCTGTAATTGCCAGTGATTATAAATGGCACACCTATAAACAGATTTCACCCAGATGAGTGTTTTTATCTCTCTTGGGTAAACACAGGTGAGATGGCTGGGGTACACGTATGGTAGGTGTATGCTGAACTTTTCAGAAAGTGCCCCTTGTTGGCCAAAGCCACCTCATGGCTTTGCATTCTGACCACATGCTCCACATTTCCTCTGACACTGAGTATCACTTTTTTTTTAAGCATCCATAATAAGTAGCTGTCTCTTTACCTTCTGGCCTCTCCCCTTCGTCTGTGACCTCCTGACAGAGAATTAATCTTTAATCTATTTTCAGAGCCTTGACTGGGGGCTGATACATTGTAGGTGCTCTGAGAATGTTCTGATCGAATGAATCTGTGGAGTGAATGAAGGCTCTGGGGGAGTGGTATTTGGAGTGGATGGTAGGGTTGAGACTCCATGGCTTGGCTTTATTTTGGCTCCTGGTGTCAGAGGCTCTCAGTCCATCAGGGTAGGGATGGCATGGCGGCTGGGAAAGCGCCGGCTGTGGCAGGGAGAGCTTGTAGTAAGGCTTGCTGACATTGTGACAGATCAGGAAGTAGGGTTGTAACCCTCAGAGACCCACCTCCAGTGACCTACAGCCCCAGCCAGTCCCCACAGTCTCCCCAAATAGCACCACCAGGTGCTGGGACCAGGTGTTACAACATACAGGCCTGTGGGGGACTTGTCCACTCCAAGCCATAACACTCACTATCAGGTGCCCTTTCCTCCTTACACTTATGGCTAATGTTTTTCTATATCTGTCCAAAGTACCCAAATTGCTTTCCCCATCTGAAAAAACTCACCTGCGTTTCTTCACTGCTATTTCACTCCAAGGCACAGGTGCCCATGTGAGAGAGTGTGAACCACTCATGGCAGCAGGAACCCTAGGCCCTGCCCCAGGCTCTGGCTCGGTAGGTCTAGTGTCTCTGGATGGATCTCATACCACCCTGAGAAAGATCCTCACCAGAAGCAGGAGCCCTCTGTGGAAGCAGTAAGAACTCCAAATCCCAGAGACGTCATGGGCTTCAGAGCCCAGCTGTGCCATCACCTGGCAGGTCACCTTGGCCAGTGTGGTGGTTTGAATTGGACGTCCCCCATAAACTCATGTGTTCTAAATGCCTGGTCCCCAGCTGGAGGCAGTTCGGTAAGTGGAGCCTTGCTGGAGGTGTGATTAGGGGTGTTAGAACCACAGCTCAGCTTGCTCTCCTGCTGCTGTTTCCACCTGCTGTGGCAGAGGTGATGTCCAGTCTCTGCTCATGCCATGCATTCCTCTGCCACCATGAAGCTTCCCCTCAAGTCTGTGAGCCCAAATAAACCCTTTGTTCCCATCAGCTGCTTTTAATCAGGTGCCTTGTCACAGCAACAAGAAGGTAACCACAACAGCCAGGTATGTAAGCTTCTGAGCTTCAGTTTTGTCATCTGTAAAATAAACCTGAAAACAACTGGGCTTCCCATCCTGGCCTTGAGGATCAAGTGCATTTGCTGAGTGAAGGATCATGTCCCAACATAGGTGTTCAATGAATGCTGTTGGGTAAGTTGGAAATATTTTAGATAATCCCCCCACACTCTCACAAAAGATTATATACATCAGAGTGTGGTGATGCACACCTGTGGGAGGCTGAGGTTGGAAGGATCATAAGTTCAAGGCCAGCCTGGGTTGTACAGCAAGACCTGTCTAAGAAAAGGAGAAGAGGAGAGGAGAGAAAGAAGAGATTGAAAATAGAAATAATCAGAGGCCACTAACACATTGAAGAAACTTTGAATATTATTACTGATCATTTATTATTGTTATTGTTATTTTGTACTGGGAATTATAGCGTGGCCTTGAATGCACTGTGCAGTCCAGAATGACCTTGAACTTGCAATCATCCTGCCTTAGACTTTGGGTTGGCTGGGATGACAAGCTTGTGTTATCAGACCCAGTTTAAAATAATTTTGGGGGCCGAGTGTGGTGACACACACCTTTAATCCCAACGTTTGGGAGCCAAAGGGAGGAGGATTTCTATGAGTAGGAGGCCAGCCTGAGACTACAGAGTTCTGGGTCAGCCTGGGCTAAAGTGAGACCCTGTCTCAAAATTAGGGAGTGGGGAAGCAGGGGAGATGGCTGGTCGGTAAAGTGCTTGCTGTGCACACATGAAAGCATGATTTTGATTACCAGAACCCATGTGATAAAGTTGGGCATGGTAGTGCACATTTGTAATTCCAGCACTGGGGAAGGGGAGACAGGAGGATCCCCAGGGCTTACTGGCCAGCCAGTCCAGCCTCCTTGGTGAGCTCTAGCCTAACACACTCAAAGTTGTTCTCCAGCCTCCACATGCACCTGCACTCCCACCCCCTCATGCACCTGTACACACATGAACATGTGCACACACCCACATATGAGAAAACATTCATTTTCATTTTTTTTTTGTTTTTCGAGGTAGGGTCTCGCTCTAGTCCAGGCTGACCTGGAATTCACTATGTAGTCTCAGGGTGGCCTTGAACTCATGGTGATCCTCTTACCTCTGCCTCCCGAGTGCTGGGATTAAAGGCGTGCGCCACCATGCCCGGCAAAACATTCATTTTCAATTGACCTGTGCACATCACACAAGTCATCTACTATGTACAACTGACTTATACATAAAGTTGCATGCCGTATGTGTAAAGTGCAATGAACTTTCAAAAAGTGACCATCCCACATAACCACCTGATCCAGTGTAAACATCACAAAGTCCTGTGATGTTCAAGAGTCTCCCTTCTGTTTCCTTACAGGCAAGGAGGATCACTGTTGTGCCTCTCAAGGGCATGAGGTCACTGGAGGTGGGTCTCTGAGGGTTACAGCCCTACTTCCTGATCTGTCACAATGTGAGCAAGCCATGCTACAACACTTTGTCTTGATGGAAGCTGCTTTCTTTTTCCGGGGCTGTTGGAGAACTCTTGCTCAGTTTTCAGGCTTTGCTCTGGAGCTGGGGTGGAGCTCAGCGGCAGAATGTGTGCCCCAGTGTGTACAAGGCCCCATCCCTAGCAGTACCACCAAGATTCAACCACAGAGTCACCTCTGAGAAGTATCCTTGACTCAGCTCTCAGTTCATCCCTTTACCTCAGAGCTTGCCATGATGGGATAGCCAACACCTCTTCCTGGGTCCCTGCCTCCACGGTCATGGTCATGGTCATGGGTTTAACCTATTTACTGAACCCAGAACCCAGAACCTAGAACCCAGATTTATGGCTTCCCAAAAGTTGAAATCTTTTTTTTTTTTTTTTTTTGAGATAGGCTCTTGCTCTAGCCCAGGCTGACCTGGAATTCACTATGTAGTCTCAGGGTGGCCTTGAACTCTCATGATCCTCCTACCTCTGCCTCCCAAGAGCTGGGATTAAAGGTGTGTGACACCATGACTGGCTAAAAAAAGTTGAAATCTTAAACCTTGTATGGATGAATGTGCCCTGACTTGGAAATGGCATCTTAGCAGATGTACTGCATCCAGGATCTCAAGGCAAGAGCATTCTGGATTGAGAGAGGGTCTGAAATTTAAAGTCCTTAAAGCCGGGCGTGGTGGCACATGCCTTTAATCCCAGCACTTAGGAGGCAGAGGTAGGGGATTGCTGTGAGTTCAAGGCCAGCCTGAGACTACATAGTGAATTCCAGGTCAGCCTGGGCTAAAGTGAGACCCTACCTTGAAAAACAAAAACCAAACCAAAATAAAATAAAATAAAACAAAACAAAAAAGACTGTCCTTGTCAGAGAACACTGCAAAGGCATAGAGATGACTCTTTGGAGAGAGGCAGTGAAGAGAAGGATTTCAGCCAGGAAGCAGGAGGACTCCGTGGCCATCAGAAGCAGAAGACAGGCAGGGGAAAGCTCAGGCGTGGCCTCAGAACTGTGAGAGCATTCACAGTTCTCCACTCTTTTCCTCCCCTCTGCTAATACAAGGACATACTAGAAATGTGCTCCACCACTGAGCTGTGTATGCCAGCTCTCTTTTCACTGAGTTATTTTGTTGTTGTTGTGCTGTGCTGTGTGTGTGCATGTGTGTACATGAGGTGTGGTGTATGCATGTCTATGTGTGTAGATGAGGTGGTGTATGTATGGTGTGTGTGTACATGTGGTGTGGTGTATGCATGTGTGTGTGTAGATGTGCTTGGAGGCCCGAGGAGAACCATGCATGTCCCCCTAAGTCACTCATCCCCCTCATTGCTTATCTGTTTGTTTCCTTGGGACTGATTATTCTTGCAAGCCCCAGTGATTCTCTCATCTCTGCTCCACACTGGACTAGGGCTGCATATGTGTGTGGCCATGTCCAGCTGTTTATGTGGCATTGAACTCAGATTCTCAGCTCGTTGTGTTTGCACAGAAAGTGCTTTTACCTGAAGATCCATCTTTTCAGCCCTCTTACTTTTTACCTTGAAAAAGGCCCAGGCTATAATAGCTCAAGCCAGCCCTGAAGTCTCAGTCCTCCTGCCTTGTACAGCCAAGTGGTACACCGCCCTCAGTGGTGGGAAAGGAGGCCTAGGTCTGACACCCTCCTCTCAGTGGCTGTGGCTTATTGGCTCACAAGTGTGTCACCTGCCTGACTGATTCCCAACCCTCCTGCTTTAGACCTGCATGCATGCACCACCACAAGTGGATAGACTTCTTTTTTCTTTAAATATTGATTTATTTGTGTACATGTATCTGACATCTTGCTGCTGCAAACAAACACCAGACATTTGTGCCAGTTTTTGTGTCTGGTTTATGTGGGAATTTGGGGCTGGCAGGCCATTCAAGCAAGCACTTTAAACAGCTGAGCCATCTTCCCAGCCCCACCCCTTCTTGCAGGCAATAGCCTGGTTCTCTGGGCAGCAGGTCAGGGTGTTGAGTTCCCATTCCCATGTGCAGACTGCAGTGTCAGCTCCAGGGTCCCACCTAGGAACAGCACCTAGGATGTGTCCAGCCTAGAATGTGGCTAAACAACTTGTGTTCCCACAGGAGCCCCATTTCTTCATGGGCGAACCTGTCCATGTACACGAGAGTGCTGGCCCTGACCTATGACCCTGCAACCCACTTTGGGCCCTTGGGGCACGGCCATGATGATGGCTGCCACATCTCTGGTCTTTTGCAGGCTTTTAGCATGTGTTTGTTGAATGACTTAATAAGCTCCATCAGAATCTCAGGCTCTGGAAGACGCAAGGAGAGCCACGGAGCCTGAGCTTCTCCCCAGTGACCCTCAGTTTACACAGTGGAGAATGGTCCCACCTGTTGTAAAAGTTGTCAGGTCTGCCGGTTCTGGGTGGCACTTCCTCTTCAAGAGGCCAGCCAACCAGCAGCTGGGACTCAGCCTGTCCCCAGGGGCTGTGCACTTCTTTCAACAATGCCAGGAAGGGAAACCAGACTTAAAGGTGCTCAAGGGCTTTTCGGGTGGCTGTTGGAGGTGGGGATGGAGGGAAAGTTGGTGAGGCCTGACCACCGCCCTCAGTGGTGGGAAAGGAGGCCTAGGTCTGAGAGACCCTCCTCTCAGTGGCTGTGGCTTATTGGCTCATTTGCTTGGGTTCAGCCATCACCTTCAAACTCTTAAACAATCAGCTTCATTGAGACAATCCACATGTCTCACATCTCCCCCTTGTAAATGTGTGACTTTAGTATGTTCACAGAGCTGTTGGCATTGTGACACCCCCCACGAGAGACATCTTGATTTATTAGCCATCAACTTCTGACACCCCCAGACCCCTTGTCCTTGGCAACCATGAGTGTCCTTCCTGTTGGTAGGTTTGTTGAATCTGGATATTCCCAAGGTAGGTGTCATGATAGAGACGAGGATGCTCAGAGAGGGCCACCTAGCGGCTCACTGTCACTCAGCTAAGGAAGGGACTGACTTGGGATGTGAACCCAGATCTTCTCACTGTAAGTCCAGAGTTCATGTGAGCATTCTCTTCTCTTTTTCCTGGTAACAGTATTAAAAGTTGCCAGCCCTGGGCTGGACAGATGGCTCAGCAGTTAAGGTGCTCACTTGCAAAATCTAACCACCTGAGTTTGGATTCCCTAGTGCCCACATAAAGCCAGATGCACAAAGTGGCGCATGCATCTGGAGTTTGCTTGCAGTGGCTGGAGGTCCTGGCATGCCCATTCTCTCTCTCTCTCTCTCTCTCTCTCTCTCTCTCTCTCTCTCTCTCTCTCTCTCTGTCTCTCTCTGCTTGCAAATAAATAAATCAATCAATAAACATTAAAAAATGTTGCCAGCCCTGATTGTTGAACTGTGGAGGAAATTATCTCATGAGCATCTATGACCTCACTCCGTTCTTTCTGTCACCTTGACTGTGGGTACACATATTACACCCACTGTGAGAGGAGCAGCTGAGGCAAAGAGAGCCGAGTGGTCTGATGGAGGAGGATCACAGAGACAGAAGGTACTTTCTTGAGGGCAGGTGAGAGTGCAGAACAAAGACTTGAGCTTCTCAGGAGGCCAAGGCCAGACAAGTTCAACCACAGGATGAGTGTGAGGCCAGCCGGGGGTTTTGGGGGGCATTTAGTGACTCACTGTCTCAAAATCAGAAGTTAAAAGAGGAGCTGGGAGATGGCTCAATTGATAAAGTGCCTGTTGTGCAAGTCTGAGGACCAAATGTGGATGCCAGCAAGCAACAGAAATGCCAGACAGGGTTGGGTGGTATGTTCCTATAATTCCAGTGCTTGGGAAGAGGAGACAGGGGATCCTAGGAACAAGGTGGATAGCTATATGAGCCTAATTGGCAAGCTCTGTCTGCAGGTGAGAGAGCCTGCTTCAATAAATAAGGTGGAGAGTGATTGAGGAAGACAACTTATGTCAACCTCTGGAGTCCTCGTGCATGTATACAAGACACCTGCTCTGTACCCACACACATGCACGCACACACACACACACACACACACACACACACACACACACACACACCACATACACATGCAAAGAAAAAGGTCTATGTTTGCAGCTCAGTGGTAGAGTGCTTGCCTTACGTGTGTAAGATCTATAAAGCCTGGGCTCCATCTCTGTACTGTTAAGAAAAGTTGAGAAAGTGTTGATAAAGAGGTTTTCTTCCTTTCTTTCAGGTCATTCTTCTTGCCCCACTCCTTTCTTTTTATAGGAAAAGGAAAAGAAAGTTCCCTCCACCCTTCGAGGTCACTTCCTGACCCATTTTGTGAGTCTGTGTGAAATGGCTGAAAACTCATGTCCTGTCTGAACACCTACTAATGCTGGGGCTGGGCCATGGGCTCTGGCATCAGGCAGACTCAAGTTCAAATCCTGTTGACACCACCCACTTACTTAACCCTTGAGGAGCAGGACAGCTGACCTGTGGCAGAGCCTTTTGTCCATAGTATTGGAGAAAAAGTGGACTCCCCAGTCCAATATCCCTAGAATACTAAAGTGTCATTTTCTATCAGAGTCCTCCCAGAATGGGGGCTGCCTCACAATGACTTCTGTTTTACACAGAGGAAGTTCAAGGAAGCGTTGTGGTGCCCTGACCACACCTGCTCATTGCTCTGGATCCCTTTCGTCGTTCAACTGTGTGGTAAAAAAGTAAGAAAGTGAGCCACAGAAGAAAAGAGATTAAACAGATGAAAAGAAACTAGACATGGTGGTATACACTTGTGATCCCTCCCAAAGCCTGGGAGGCTGAGACACAAGGATTGTGAGTTCTAGGCCACAGTAGCTACATAGGTGAAACCCTGTCTCAAAGAAAACAAAATGAAACAAACAAATCAACAGCAACTGCAAACAAGGGCAGGCGATGTGGCTCAGTTGCTATAGTGCTTGCATAACATGCAAGAAGTCCTGGGTTTGATTCCCAGCACTGCACAAGCCAGGTGTGGTGGCGAATAGTTGTAATCCCAGGCAAGACAAGTCATCTTCTGCTACTTGGTAAATTAAGGCCAGCCTGGAATGATAATGAGACCCCATTTCAAAGCAGGCAGGCAGACAGACAGACAGACAGACACACACACACACACGCAGAATGAAACAAAAGACATCTGCTCTGTGCCCACAAACATGCACACACACGCGCACGCACACACACACGTGCGCGCACACACACACACTATTAAGCAAACTGCCACCTACTATGACCATTACTTCATACATGATGGACATTTTAACTCCAAAAATATTGAAGGCTGGAAATCACAGATTAAAAACAGAATTCTTCACATGTTTTGAAACACATCCCACATTTTCTTTTCCTGCTGATTCCCATGGATCAGAGAAAATGTCAGTCAGAATCAGTGTCTGTCGGGACAGGCCATCAGGAACCTAGGTTGGGACAGGGGTATTCTGCTTATGATGGTGGTCAGCTTTTTTTTTTTTTTTTGGCTAGGTAAAGAGGTTTAACAAACAGTTATACTTGTGTGACTGAACTAATATATACATTGAATAATATGTATCAAAAGACAAATGTTATAAGGATTTATACTTTTTTGAGACAGGGTCTCATGTAGCCCAGGCTGGCCTCAAACTTGACATGTAGCTGAGGATGATCCTCCTCCCAGATGCCAGGATTACAAGCATACACCCCCACAACTGGTTTGTAGGGTGCTGGGGATCAAACACAGAACTTCTTGGATGTTTCACAAGCACTCTACCAACTAAGCCACATCTCCATCCCCAGTTGGTTGAAATAATACAAATTGAAGCCAGTCATGTGGCTCAGGCCTGTTATCCTAGCACTTGAGAGGCTGAGGCAGGAGGATCACTGCTAGTCTCAGAGAATCTTATGCTACAGAGTGAGTTCAAGGTCATTTTGGGCTAGAGTGAGAGCCTGTCTCAACAGACAAGAAATAATAATAGAAGTTGGAGTTCTTTAAAAAAAATACAAATCGCTTCTCGGCCTTTTAGCTAAGATCAAGTGTAAAAAAATACAAAAATGTTATCCAGATTGCGCCATTCTGAGGAACTGGGTCCATGATGTCAAGTGGTTGATGTCATAATAAACTGAGCTCCTTAAAAACCTCAGGGTAAACATGCCAATGACAGGGATGAAGCCACAGAGCTCTGCCACAGTCCCAGAAGGACTCTATGGGTCCCCTGTGGCATTTACAATGAGTGACATTCCTAGATTCAAGACTGCCCTCACTGGAGTGTCTTAGTGAAACCCAAGTGCCTGTGACAGCTCTTAAGGCTGCCTCTAGTCACAAGCTATACAGGGGAGATTTGAATACAATTCCATATGAGGGGCTGAGGCAGTGGCTCAGTGGTTAAAGGTGCTCCAGCAAAGTGGCACATGCATCTGTAATTCCAACCCACCTATGACAAAGGCAGGAGAATTGCAAGGCTCAGGGCTAGCTCAGTGGTCAAAACAGACTGTCTCAAGGTGGGAGAAGAAGACCAACCCGGGAGGAGCACATATGTCCATACTGACACTGGTGCATGTGTACACACGCATACACACTAAATTAAATGCTCACATGAGGCTGGAGATAGGGCTCAGTGGATAGAGGGCTCACCTAGTATGCAGGAAGTCTTGAGTTCTTCCGTCCCCATCATCACATAAACGGAGGTGGTGGCCACACACCTATAATCCTAACACTACTAGGTAGAGGTGGACAGATCAGAAGTTCAAGGTCATTCTCCCAAAAGGAAAAAGAGCAACCCAATATTTTCTAAAGAACTTAACACATATTTTCTCATTTAGAAAATGGGACATCAATGGTCTAGTATCCTCTATTCCTTAAAGGAAAGCTTCGCACGGGCACTAATCTGTTTTGCAGTTTCGTGTGTGTGTGTGTGTGTGTGTGTGTGTGTGTGTGTGTGTGTGTGTGTGTATGTACACACGCGCCTGGGGGTATTTAAGGTCACTAAGGTTGGATCAGGTATTCTGACTTCAAATGAAGGCCACAAAAGGGCAACTCCGATGCACGGCTGAGGAGGGTATTAAATGCACAGATGGCGTCTGTATGCAGTAGGCACTCCAGAAACTATGCTACCGGGAAATTCTTTTCCCACCTGGCCACGAGACCTCCAGCAGGCAGGTCCCCTCCGCCAGCCTCAGGGGCACAGGTGTGGCTCCAGGCTTGGGCGGTGCAGAGAGCGCGCTCTTGGGGTGCTGGGGCCTCGGTCTGGAGGCGCGGAGAGGGGGGCGGCCCCGCGGGGTCACGTGGCCAGGCAGCTCGGGCCAAAGCAGAAGTAGCGAGCCGGGTGGCGGAGGGCGTGCGCTGCCGGAGCGTCCGACCCGGAGGCGGCTGCTGCGCGCCGGACCCCAGAGCCGGGACCCGCGGCTGGGAGGCGGTCGGGCGGACCGCTGCGCTCCGGCCACACGGCCAGGTGAGCGGCGGCGCGGCGCGGCAGGGGGACGCGCGGGGGCCGGGGAGCCGCGCGCGGGCAGCGGCGTCCGGTGGGGACCTGCGGCCGAGCGCAGCGGGCGCCAGCCGGGGTGGGGCGCTCCGTCGGGCCGGGCGGCCCGCGGTGCCCGAGCCGGGCTGGGGACGGCGTGATCGGCCCAGCTGCCGGCCACTTCCTCCCCCGAGTCTGGCGCCACCTCTCCGGGGCGTGCGGGGGGCGGCTGACGGCTCCTCCGGGTGGCGCGTGGCTCCCTCGGGACCCGCTCCGCTCCGAGCTCTCGGGCTGGAGCTCCGGGACAGCACTTCCCAGTAATGCACAGGTGCGGGCGGGGCACCCATCGGGACTCCCTCCACGCCCGCGATTGCACCCAGAAACTAGTGTCCGCGCCTGTGCGTTCCTTTCCTGGTCCTGTTTGGGGATCCCAAAGACCTCCTTGCCCTGGTAGAGGAGGAGATCGAGGGAAAGGTGCATCCTGTTTGGACCCAGGGGGTTGATGTCCGGTCCTTTCAGGACCCTGACCTTGAATAGAAAGACTGGTGGGGTGAAGGTGGCGCGCGGGAAACAGGTGGCCTCTCAGGGAGAACTTCATTTGAATTTCAGTTCCATTTATGTGCCGACCAGGACGGAGCCTGCCTTGCCCCTGTCAACCCGGGGTTTCTCCCCCTGGAACCCAGAGCCCCCCCCCCCAAGTCTTCCCCCCCCCCCCCCACGTGGAAGAGATGCCTCGTAGTTCTTCGCTTTCAGGTTAAAGACCATGGGTCTCAGTTCCAGTTCTTCAGGAAGCCTTACAGAATACTGGGGTCTGGGCGGGCCCCAGGCAATTACCCCTCTTGGGGCGCCTGTGTGAGTCGGGATGGCTGCCCCTGGGGAGTCTGATGCTGCCTGGTCCCCCTCTCTAGGCTCCATACAGAGTCCCTTTGTACCCCCTGGGTGGAGTTGGTGGAAATTACTGGAAAGAGATTTTTTGGAAACAATTTCGAAAAGTCAGCCCCTTCCCTAAAGAAGGGCTCGTCTTTTTCAATTAATAGAAAGGAGTCAAAGCAGAGTGTGGTGGTTCACATTTTGAGTCCCAGCACTGGGAAGGTTGAGGTAGCAGAACTGCTGTGAGTTTGAGGGCAGCCTGGGCTACAGAATGAGTTCCAAGCCCACGTGGTGGCATGGTGGCCTGGTGGCCTGGTGGCGTGGTGGGGCATGCCTTTAATCCCAGAATTTGGGAGGCAGAGGTAGTAGGATTGCTGTGAGTTCGAGGCCAGCCTGGGCAAGCGGGAGACCTTACCTCAAAACAACAACAACAACAACAAAACCAGGAGACCCTGCCTTATAAATAAATAAAATAAAATAAATAAATAAAATAAAGCGGAGTCATCCACTTTGCCTCCTCCCAGCCCAGCCTCTAATAGTAACCCATTTTTTGTGTGTGGAAATGTAATTATATTGTAACTTTAAGGTTTGCTATTTTTTTTTCATCTAATAGCTCATGAATCTTTCCAGGTCCAATTGTTTATAAATTTTCCTCATTCTTCATCTTACACCACATCCACTCATTCATTTTATTATTTTGTGACAGGGTGTCACTAGGTAACTCAGATTAACCTTGAACTTTCTTTCTGCCTGCCTCTGCCTCCTAAGTGCTGAATGTGGCACCACCCCTAGCCCTAGCCTGAGCATTCTTAAACCTGCTGCTCATCGCTTACTTAAGGGACTCCGAAAGAGACAGGATTCGGATTGCTTCCTGTTTTGTTGGTAGTTCGAGATCACCTCTGTTCTATCTCTCTGTACATGCTCACTTGCTGGATGGATTAAAGCATCTGCATGTCTTACACCTTAGAAGATGTTTAGGGGCTGCCCTAAAAGAATGTTAAATCTGTTTACATTCCCACTTCTGGTGGTGGACATTGGCACCTTGGATGAAAACCCTGCTCCTCCGTGCTGCAGGATGGGTATAAGATGAGCCCCAGGGGTCCCGCCACTGTAGGGGGGAGAGCCACTGTTCTAAGATTCCGCTGGGCTAGATTCTAGCAGAATTGTTCCTTGAGGTCTGGATGAAATCCTACACTGCCCTGGATGTGCAGAGAACTCCGAAAAGAAGAAGTTGTCCCTTTTTCTTGGTTTGGGGTTCATGTGTTTCAGAAGTTTATTTCAGAGGATATTGGTACATTCAGGGTGGTATGGCCCTAGACTCAAGCTTATTTCCAAGTGAAGGAAATAAAATGTTAAAATAAAGTCTCTTCTTATATTCCCGTCATGTTTGTATTGACATTGGGCCAGGTTATCCGATGTGGTTGAGGAAAAGGCATTTCAGGCAGTTTCATGCTTTTGGGAAGAACAAGCGGGAATTGTAGCAATGGCTGGTGCCCATCTTTGGGACCAAGGTGGTTTGGAGACCTTCTCGGCTCAGGGGCTGAAGCTGAGACCTCGAAGGACTGGGAGCTGAACTTGTAGAGGTTTTTCTTTCATCCAGGGTGTGGCCATGGGGCTTGCATTGCCTGCTTTCATTGCTGGGGGCTGGTGCCTGGTGCCTGGGGACCCAGCTGTGGGAACTTCAGAGATGTGTGACTGGAACAGGTTGAGGAATAGGTTCAAATCCTGGTTCCACCCCTTTCCAGCTGTGTGACCTTGGCTAAATCTCATCCCTGCTCTTGAGATGGGCAGTGAGTGCCAATATGGTGAATAATGTGGTCAAATTTTGCCAGAATTCTGAATTTCATAAAGCACATGCTGGATGATCAGAACGACAGTCTTCGTGTTGTTCCCTCCTGTGTGTGTGACCTGGATCAAGCAATTTCCCATCTCTGGACTTCCAGTTTTCAAAACCTCAGGCTTTTATTTAGTTTTTTTCCAGTGATGGATGAGGGTGGAACCCAGGGCCTGTGCACGCTAGGCAAGTGCTCTACCCACATGAGACCAGACCAAGTGGGGCATCTATTGAGGGCCAAATCAACAGCCACTTCCCGTGGATGGGCATCTTTCTCATGCCTTTGTCATGAGCAAGGGGGAACAAAGCTCCTGGGGCCCACCATCTGCCCTGCCTCCTGGGGTTTGCTTGAAGCCCATTCCTCTGACTGGAAACTTGCTGCTGCTCCTTTTTCTTTTTTGGAAACCGAGTCTCACTGTCACTTTATAGCTCGAACTAGCGTCACATTTGCAACAATCTCTCTGCCTCAGCCTCCTGGGTGCTGGGATTGTGGGCATGCGGCACCATGCCCAGTTTGTGAGGCGCTAGGATGGCTTTGTGCATGTTAGGCAAGCACTCTACCTCCTGAGCTACGTCTTCACTCCTATCTCTTTAAGATCCAATCCCAACTCTTTCTTCTCCCAGAAGCTTTCTTTTGAGTCCTTTAAGCCCCTGGTTACAGGCCAGCCTTAGTGAGGGCCCTCTCACTGCCCCCTGGCCCTCCCCCATGCTTGGTTCTCCCTTGACTCTGCACTAGGATTGCTGGCAGCGAGCTATGCCAGCTATGCCTGGGAACAGGTGCAGTGAGTGATCTTATCTCCTGTTGCCAGCACTCCCTTGGAGGGAGGGCTCTTTGGCTTCAGGCACATGGAGGGAGGAAGGGGCAAAGGGCACGGCCTGGGCCTCTCCCTGCTCCTGTCACTTGCATTCTGGCTCCCAGCCTGGTGCCTGACATGGGATCACATTGATCAGTGTATGTGCCACCTCCCTGAAGAATGTTAACTGAGGGCCTGCTAAATACCACCAGTTGAATGCCATCTCTGAACACACACACACACACACACACACACACACACACACACACACACACACACACATCTCTCTGTCACTCTTGGGGCCATTTTTCCTCATTTTCCAAGTGAGAGAGCCCAGATATGGAGCAGTTCAGCAAGAGCCTGAGCAAGTCGCTACAGCCCTGGCTCACCACCTGTGTCTTACTCCCTGGTTTCTGGGCTAGGATAGCCCTATAGTGTTACCTGGCTCTTGGAGGCTACAGAGTGACAACTGTGGGGGACTAACAGGACCTTGAAGGAAGAGAAGAGATAAAGACACACCCCACTATTGTTTGTAACAGTTACAATCACTAAATCTAAGAAGCATTGTTTTGTTTCGTGACAGGGTCTTATGTAGCCCAGGCTGGCCTTGAACTCACTGTGTAGCTGGCTGAGGTTGACCTTGTACTTCTGATTCTCCTGCTGAGATTACAGAATGTGCCACCAGGCCTGGCTTGTATCCTTGTTTTAAGGGCTCAAGATAGGTTGTTGGGCCCTTATAACACTTTAAGTCCTTACAAACACTTTAAGAGTGGATAATGTCATCTTTTACATGGCTGGAAAGGAGCTGAGAGGGTGTGGTGCCTCTTGAGCAGGTACAGCTCCAGGTCTGGTGCTGACTCTAAGTGCTGACTCCTGGGGACACACAGTGTCTTTGGATATTTGGAACTAGAAAAGTGGAGAGACGCAGAGCGAACAAGCTATGTGATTAGATTCATGCTTTTAGCTACGGGACTGAGAATCTTGGGGAGTCAGGGCAGAAGCAGAGATCAGTGATCAGGCAATTAGAATTCCAGCTCTGTGAATCTTGGAGGAGCCGGGAGTGGGGATGGCTGGACTCTGATTGGCTGATTGTGTTTGGGCAGGAGAAGGTCCAGACAAGGATTTTTCCAGAGATTTTGGGCCTGTTAATTCATTACCAGCAGGAGTGAGTTGTTCCCCAGGACACCCACTGGATATGTGCCATCACCACAGGCACTAAACCGGGACTGCCCAAAGCAGAGGTGTGGAGAGGCCAGGACCATGGTCAGCAGGAACTCATAGGAGGATTTGACCTTGAGGTTTCTGGGCCTAGACATTTTCTGCCCTTTGAACTTCATTGCAACCCAGAGAAACTAGTTGCTCGGGTCTTCACAGATGCATCCTGGACTTTCTTTCTTGGTTTTATTTTATGTTATTTCATTTTATGTTCTGTTCCTAATTTGATGTAAAAGGATGGTTAGGAATCTCCCAGCTGGGTAGACATGGTGCTGGGGAGAGGTTGGAAGGAAGACAGTCTTGGCTGCTTTGCTTATTCAAATTTGGACAGGAAGATAGTGGAACACCCTCCATGCTAAGGTGATTTGGTTATTCAAAGCTGGTGTAACGGTTGGGTCATTGAAGCCAGAGACCCCTCCCTCATCTGGACTTCATTTAGACCTTTGCCTTCTGCCTGGGCTCTGAGTAGCCATTGGCTACCCTGGTACTAGAATCTTCTAAAACTCACCACAATGGGTGTGAGACAGAGTTTTGGCTCCTAACATCCATACCTTGTTCACTAACCCCATTTCTGCTAATTAAGATCAATTCACTCCTTTATTCTCCCTCTCCAGCATCAGTATTGGTCCTGTCTCCCTCCTTCTCACTGGAGCCACCAACAATGACTACCATGGTCAACATGGACACCCTTCCTGAATATGAAAAGAGTCAGATCAAGAGAGCCCTGGAGCTGGGGACAGTGATGACTGTGTTCAGTTTCCGCAAGTCCACCCCGGAGCGAAGGACGGTGCAGGTGATCATGGAGACACGACAGGTGGCTTGGAGCAAGACGGCAGACAAGATCGAAGGCTTTTGTGAGTACCTGCTGGGCTGGCCAGTGTTGTCTGTCTGTTCTGAACCTGTTCATTTCCTGAGCTTTACATGTTACAGTTGTGGCCATGAATGTTGGTTTGATACGTACTTCATGTGGGTCCCCTGGGTTTGAGAGCAGGTTGGGGAAGTTGATCCAGAAAAACTCTTGTGAAATGATAGTCACCTCAGTTGGCCAACTTGGACAAGACATTGAGACAGCAGCAGGGGTCATCTGGTTCCCGTGGCTGGTTGAGATGTCTGGCCTCTTAGGGGTACAATGGACTGGTTGCTTGGTAACCCAATGCTTGGTGCTTCTTACCGAAAACCTCAGCAAGAGGCCTTTGCTTTGGTGTCCAAATGCACAGAGAACATCACTGAAAAAATAGTTTGCAACTTTAAATGAAGTTATGGACCTGGTAACTGCCTGTGTCTTTCCCTTCTCCACCTTTTAAACTATTGGCTGAGTTCTTGAAGTTTCTAAGACTGTAGCAAACAGAGTTAAATGCATTTAAGCAATTTTCCTTGCAGGAAGTTGCTTTATTTTTATTAACTAGGTTTTTTTATTTGTGTGTTTTTGCGGCCGGGTCTCATGATATAGTTCTGGCTGGTGTGGAACTCACCATGTAGACCAGACTGGATTTGAGCTTGTGGCAATCCTCCTGCTTCTGTTTCCCATGGGATTCTGGACATGTGTCACCATACCTGACCAATTAACTAGTTTTTAACTGAAAACCCAAAATGTACTTTTGGGATAGTAGCACTCACTCGGAGGCTGAGACAGGAGGATTGTGATTTTAAGGCCAGCCTAGGTTACATAGGGAGACCCTGTCCAAAAAAAGTACTCTTGGGGGTTGGGGAGTCAACTGATAAGTGTCTTTCCCGATGGCCCTTTGCACAAGACTTAGAGACAAGTCATTATCAATTTCTTTTGTTTTCTAGTAATATGCTTATGTAATAGGTGTGGGCTTTTTTTCTCCAATAAATGGGAACTACTATCTAATATTTCTGTACCTTGACTCTTTCTTTTCTTTTCTTTTCCACTTAGAAATGATCTCCTATCAGTACATATTGATCTGTTTCATTATTTTTTTTTGTGGTGGCTCAAGGCATTTTGCTGCATGGCTGAGTAGTAACAATTTAACCTGAAAGTGAACACTTTGTGCTATGTGCAACTGTTTATTAGCTCCAGAAATGAGTCTCTGCATACTTTAAAATATACGTTTTATTGAAGAATAATTGATGTACCATATATATATTTCCTGCCTGTGAAGTATGAGATCATGGGTTCCATATTATCCTGGCCTATATAGTAAGACCCTGTCTAAAATCACACACACACACACACACACACACACACACACACACACACACACACCACTACCACAATCCACTCAGTTTTGGACCCTGCCCCCCTCCCCCAGCCCCTTCTCCAAGTTGTAAGTAGCCATTCATCTCCTGTTTGTTTCCATAGATTTCCTATTGTGGGCTTTCCACATCAATGGAACTCTATGACGAGTGGCGCTTTTGCAACTATCTCTGAACATCATGTTTTCAAGGTTTATTCACTTGGGGTTATTCCTACCTTTTGTCTAGTCTGAAGAACATGACTCAGGACATTTGTGTACAGGATTTTTTTTTTCTTCTAGATAGGGTCTCACTCTAGCTCAGGCTGACCTGGAATTCACTATGTAGTCTCAGGGGTGGCCTCGGACTCATGGTGATCCTCCTACTTCTGCCTCCAGAGTGCTGGGATTAAAGGCTTTCGACACCACATCCAGCTGTGTACAAGTGTCGTGTGGATGCATTTTTCGGTTTCTTTTTGGCATACACTAGGGGTGGAATTGCTAACTCCAAATGATGTAGGGATCACTAGACTTTCCCAGAGTGTCTGCACATTTCCGTCCCTGCAAGCAGTGAAGGTTGGTTATCCTTGCATCATGTCTGTATGAAGGGCAACTTCCTAGGAGACCTGCTTCTGAGGTCAAAGGTGCATGTTGGCTCCTTCTTCCCACTTTCTGGAAATTCACAGGCAGTTAGCACATGAAAAACTGCAGAGGATGCTGGGAGGCATGCTTTAGCTATGGGCATGTAGGAGGCCATCCTTGGGTCTTTCTGGGTCATGGCCAGAGTCATAAGGTTATACTGTGTCCTCCTTAGAGGACAAGAGAGAACGACACAAGCGATGTGTCTACACATTGTCATCATCACCAAAGCCTGTAGAGGGGCATGGAATAGAATCTGTCAGAACCAGGCAGCCTTGGAATACTTTGATTTTGGATTCAGTTTTTCAGGTCTCTGAGACAAAAGACTTCCATCATGACAGCGTCCAGTGTGCTGTGCGTGACTGAAAGCCTCGGCAAGTCCCCAGTGCTCCCTTTCGGGGAGAAGTTTGAGACAGGGTCTCACTCTGTAGTCAAGGCTGGTCTTGTACTACCAGCTACTCTTCTGCCTCAGCTTTCCAAGTGCTAGGATTACAGGCTTGAGCCGCCATGCCCAGCTTGAAAACTACTCTCCACTTGGCTTTTAGAAATAGTGTTTTGCTATATATCCCAGGCTGGCCTTGAACTCACAACCCCACATAAACTGGCCTGCAACTCCTGCAATACTCCTGCTTCAGCCTGCTGAGAGCTGAGATTACTGGAGTGTGTCACCACACCTGATTTAGCCACCCCTTCCTTCCCTTTCCTCTAGTACTGGGGATTGAAACCAGGACTTCTCACATACTATGCAAGGCTTTGCCATTTGGCTATATCCTCAGCCCTTTGTTATGTTTTTATTTTGAATCAGGATCTCACTAAGTGGCCCAGGGTGGCCTTGAACTCATTGAACTTTTAATCTCCCTGCCCCAGCCTCCCAAATAGCTATGATTACAAGCTCATGCCATTAAGCCCACTTGCATGAGCCTGTGATATGGCCATGTGGTCATGGTTATCATAGGCAAGTTAGTGTTTTTAAGGAGGAACTGAAGAGTCTGGTTTTATCCCACATGGAATCTTCTGAGCTGTGGCCATAATGTCTTCAGATAGCAGCACCTGTATTTGCTTGTGCTGGGGATGTAGAGGGGCCCCAAGTGTAGCCTGTACAAGTTTGGGGGTCTGTCTCCTGTTGCGTTGTGGTCAAGTTGGGCTTCCTGCTGGCCTGGGGTGTGTGGCCATGGTGACCAGTAGCCAGGCTCCTTGCTAGTCTTGTGATTGGAGCAGCCTGGGCTTGCAGGAGCCACGTGTGCCTAGGCCTTGGGGAGGTTCTGCAGACAGATCCACACCTGTCTGAGGACCTTTGAGAAGAAGCTGTGAGTTGATGAAAGAATAAAATGGGAAATTCATCATTTATAGAATGGAAAATAGTAAAACTGCATTAGCAGGAAGAGGGGCTTACAACGGGAGAGGGTAGGAGGGGCCCCACTCACCAGCCTCGTGGGGTCCTGCTGTACCTTCTCTCCTCCCACTTGGCCAGGATTTGCTGGCCAGGTGTCCCTGTCCTCCATAGTGTATCCAGTCACTCAGGAGATGGCCCTGGCTAGCTGCTAGCCTCAACCCATGGGAGGGACCTCCACAGGGCATGCATAGAGGGCTGTGTTTCTGGGGAAGCAAGAAACACCAGGTCTCGTGTACTGAGGGTTTCCTGTTTAAGTCAGCTCTGAGCTGTCCCTCTGTTGGCTTTATTTCTCTTGAGTGAAACCACTCTTATTTCCCCTGTCACATTATAGAAGTCGCATTAGTAGAAACATGTAAACCCATGTGTGTGAGGGAAGCAGCCCTTCAGCCCTCCACCTGGGAGATGTATGTTGACATGCTGTGTACCGTCCTTTTATTGTTTCGTTTTGTAATTTTTCATAATATACTCAGTCACCTGCCTTTTTCATTGTGTGTTCTGTTGTGGCTATCATATTATAAACTAATTCAAATGTCAAGGTTGGGATGAAGAATAATACAACAAATGCCTCATGGTCCATGGTGTACAAGAGCAAGGGGTTAGCTGGGTATGATGGTGCAAGCCTATCACCCTGGCCCACTGGGAGGTCAGGGCAGGAAGATGGAACAATCAAGGCTCGCCAACCAACCATGCTCTTCTTGTTCAAAGAGTTGTGGATCCTGCTCAGTATCAGCTTGACAGTGTAGACGGTAGGAAAGCTCTGGAACCCCTTCCTGTAAAGTGGCTGTCTACCCTCCTTTAGGGTCATGTCAGCCTCAAGAAGTAGATGCTTTCCTGTCTCTTCTGTGAGTAGAATTAGGTCCAGGCGTGATGAAATATGCTTGTAACTCAGCACATGGGAGGTGGAGGCAGCAGGATCAGAAGTTCAAGGTCAACCTCAGCTATATAGGGAGTTTGAGGCCAGCTTGGGCTGCACGAGTCCCTGCCTGATCTCTCCCCCCCACCACCACCAAAAAAAGAAAGAAAGAAAGAAAAACAGTGAGTTCAAGGTTAGCCTAAGCAACTTAGTGAAACCCTGTCTTAAAATAGGAAGATTAAAAAAGAAGGGCTGCAGATATAGAGCACTTATTCTGGAGTCAACCTGCAGTACAATAAACAAACAAACAAACAAACAAACAAATAAATAAATCAATAGAAGGAAAGAAAACAGAAAGGAAAAAAGAGAGCCAGAGCTCTACAGTCTAATTGTCCAAGTGTAGATCTTGTCTCTACCACTTACACAGTTTTGACCGTGGGTTAGCATGGTGTCCACCTCACTGGACTCTCATGAGGATAAGGTCAGTGAGATATGTCTCACAACTTGACAAAGCACTTAACAAGTAGCTTAAAGCACTCACGAGAGAGCTGCTGGTACTTTTCCCAGCACTCACATTTCTATAATGCCCCCTCTCTGCAGGGTACTTATGAATCTGTCTTTGTAGGGGTTCTTTGTAGGTTTGGCCATATGAAGGCCTTGAGATTGCTTTTTTAATTTTTATTTATTTATTTTTGTTTTTGTTTTTTGAGAAGGGTCTCACTCTAGCCTAGACTGACCTGGAATTCACTATGTAATCTTAGGGTGGCCTCAAACTCACATTGATCCTCCCTCCTACCTCTTCCTCCCTGGTGCTGGGATTAAAGGTGTGCACCACCACACCTGGCTGAGATTGCTTTTAATTGTGAAATCTCCCTTGCGCCAAATCTGTCTTCTCTATTATTTTAAATGACCATAGTTTTCAAGCTTGCCTTTTCTAGTGTGTGTAGTATGTGTAGGGTGTGTGTGCATGTGGTGTGTGCAGCTTTGCACACTCTGAGCACATGAAGGTCCAGAGGAGACCTCCATCACCCTTCCACCTTACGTCCCTGAGACAAGGTCTCTTACTGAACTCAGAGCTCCCTGTATTTTCAGATTGACAAACCAGGGAGCCCCAGAAATCCTCGTGTTTCTGCCCCTGCTCAGCACTGGTGTTACAAGCATGTATGGCCACACCCAGCTTTTTCCAAGGATGCTAGGGATCAAACCCAGGTCCTTGTGATTGTGTAACAAGTGCTCTTATTGGCTGAGCCACCTCCCTACCCCCTCAAGCTTTTTTTTTTTTTTAAGCAGTGTCCTATTTTTTGGATATTACATAGTTTCATATTTTCCTGTGTAAAGCACAGAACATTTGAGTAGTTAAATTTAGGCACGGTCTTGGTATTTTCCATAGCATACATTTTTAAATACAACTGTGTGGTGGGCTTAGGAAGAACGTGGTCAGTTTTGCCCATAAAAGCCGTACCACCTTCATGCCCACCCTACACCCTTGCCACAGTCCAGGCTTCCACTAATAGAGGCTTGTAATTTATCTCCAGAAGGCCAGGGATGCGGGTGTGGTCTGTGCTTCCTTCCCTCCTGTTGGGTGTTTGTCCTGGCCCAGGCTGTGAAACCTCAGGCCCGAACAGGCTCCTCTTAGCCAAAGAGTTATGGATCCACCCTAGCATCAGCATGGGCATTTGGATGGAAGGAAGGTTCTGGAGCTCTTCCTGTGGGCTAAGGGCAGCTGGATCAAGCTCCTTTAACCACACAGCAGCCCCGGGAAGCGGATGCTTTCCTGGTCCCCTCCAGGGAGATCTGATGAGGAGGGAAGTCTAATAGTGTTCCCAGGCGGGCGGCTGGGGCTCCATTCCATTTGCTCTGGCTGCTTCTTGAGGGTCATTTCCTCCCTCCCTCCATTTTTCCTGTGTATGTATGTGGGGTGTGTGTATGCATGTGTGTGGATATGTATGTTCATGTGTGTGTGTGTGTGTGTGTGTGTGTGTGTGTGTGTCAGTGGGGCCAGAGGTCAACATCAAGTGTCTTCCTGTTTCGCTTCTCCACCTTATTGCTTGAAACAGGGTCTTTCACCAGTTCAACTAGACAAACCAGCCAGTAGGCTCTGGACACTCTCCTGTCTCCGACTCTCCAGGGCTGGGATTATAGGCATGTGCCACAACACCTGGCATTTTTGTGGGTGCTGGATATGCAAACTCGGGTCTTTCTTAAGAATAAAGCTTTAGTGCTTTCCAATATAGAGTTGGTTCCGAAAACACATGACCATTCAGAGTTGCCAAGCAGGCTTTATCTGGAGTGAAAGGACTGGAAGTGATTTCCTTGAGGTGGGTGGAATCTTGTTGGCACTTCCAGTGTTTGGCACCAGTGTGCACCAGGAGATACTTATTACATGTGTGCTATTGATGTACAACTACAGCCTCTCACTGCCACCACCGCAGACAACTACTGTCTCCTGAGGTGGAATTTATGAATTTTTAATCACTTTAAAAATATTTATTTGAGACAGAGAGAGAGAGAGAGAGAGAGAGAGAGAGAAAGAGAAAGAGAAAGGGAGGGAGGGAAGGAGGGAGGGAGAGAGAGAGAGAAAGGGAGAGATTATGGGTGCACCAGGGCTTCTTGCCACTGCAAACTGCAGATGCATGCACTACTTTGTGCATCTGGCTTTACAAGGGAACTTGGAAATTGAACCCAGGCCATTAGGCTTTGCAAACAAGTGCTTTTAACCACTGAGCCATTTCTCCAGCTCTACTTCTTAAAGCAACAGCCCTATTAAGCTATGATTCACCACCAAATTCACCCACTACTGTGTACAGTTCAGTAGTTGTTAGTTCACAGAGTTGTGCAAACACTGTCACAGTTAATTTGGAATGTTTTTGTTCTTCCCTTCAAAATTACAGACCCTTGGAGTCACCTCCACTTCCCCCACTCCTGGTAACAAGTTTCCCTCAGGTATTTGCCTATTCTGGACATGTCCTATAAATGAATCATCAATGTATACAACCTTTTCCACCTCTCTTTTTTTGACAAAGCATAATGTTGTTGAAGTCCATCAACATTGTAACATGGATTCTCCACACATCTCTATTGCTCAGTACTGTTTACACTGTGGACCACATGTTATTTATCCATTGATTGGTTGAAGGACATACTGGCCATTTCTTCTTTTAGATCACTGTGAATAATGCTGCTGCAAACGTATGCATACAGGTTTAGTGGGAATATATGTCTTCATTTCTCTTGGCCTCAGACCTAAGAGTGCTTGCTGGGTTATTTGTAACATGCTTTAGTCATTTAAGTTGCTTCTTGTCAGGCATTTTGTCATAGCTATAAGGAAAGTAGCTACTATACCCACTCCACTGATCCATAAAATGATCTTGAGGGTCTCCACAAGGTCACCAGGCTCTTTAGGGTTGGCTACATTAGACAGTTGTCCCAAGTCACCTTGTGCCCCAAACCTTTAGATTAAGAGATAGAAAAGACAAGCTAAAGGCGGAAGAAAATGTTGGCAAAACATAGCTGATAAAGGATCTGTATCCAAAACAAAGAACTCTTGAAACACAACAGGAAGAGAACCGACAAAATTAAAAACTGGGCAAGAGATCTGAAGAGCCACTTTCCCCCCTGCCCCATCCCACTCACCTGCCTTCCATCCTGGGACAGCCACACACGGCTGCTTCTGGAGCAGTACCAGTGTCAGTCATGTGTGGAGTTTAAGCTCTTCTAGTCACCACATTAAAAAGGTAAAAAGAAATGGATGAAACTACCAGGTATATTGTACTCGGGTATAGCCAGTCCTATTTTAACCTATGTACAGTGTAGCTCACAAGACATTTTACAGTATTGTATGTGTGTTTTGCCTGTCTTCAAGATCCACTGTGATGTTTTTGTTTGCTTGTTTGTTTTTGTTCTTCAGACAAGGTCCAGGCTGAACTAGAAGTTCTGATTACCCTGTTTCAGCCTTCCCAGTGCTGGGATTATAGACATGTACCCCTACTAGGCTGGCTTAGTGTGTGCTTTATAGCTACATAACATCTCAGTTCAGGCAATTCCGTTTTGAGTTTCTTATAGCCACTTATTGCCAGCAGATACCAGAGTGGACAACGCAATCCTCGAAAATGTCCTGTTTTCTTTTTCCTCTTCCCATTTCCTTCTTCACTAAGCCACACAATGGTCCCCATGTGGCAGGTGCTATAGCGATCTCTGTTCAGAGATCTCCCAGCACTTGTACCCATAGATATACACATGTGGCTCAGCCATCACTGTAGTCCTTGAGTCTTTCCTTCCAGGGAACCTGCGTATCTATGGCTGTGCCTCTACAAGCTAGCCAGCAAGCCCAACGCTTCATCCTATCTCCACTTCCCCAGCACTAGATTACAGGTGCACAGCACTATACCTGCCTTTTATATGGGTGCTGGGGATCTGAACTCACGTCCTCATGCCTTCATGGCAAGTACGTTTCCAACTGAGCCATCTCCCTAGCTCCATGCCTCCCTGCTACTTTCTAGATCTCTTTCCCTTGTGTAATTCTGGCCTTGTGCCCCAGTCACGGAGGGGAAGAGATGCGTGGCCCATGCTGTGAGTGAGGGACTTGAGCAGCCTTCACCATAAATTTCAAAGCATGGCTCCAAACCTAGGGCCGGCTGCTAATGCAGGGAGAATCATATTTGCTGAGACATGTGTGTCTCCTGGGGTTCATGTCTCACCTGGGGAGGGGACGTGATGCTGCCCAGGTCCTTCCATTTGATGGCCAGGACTAAGGATTTTATTTTTAAGGATATTAGAATTATGGATTGCTGTGTGACTTCTCTCAATGTGTGGGTGATGGAAGCATTAGATCAAGTGTGTTTACCTTGGTGCACTGGGGACATCTTAGTTCTGCCTGAGTAAAGATCCTGGCCTCAGCTGCTCTAGAGGTAGGAGGCTGAGACTCACCATCTTCTGCCTGCCCAACTTTTAGAAGATGAATGAGTGATCTTGGTATTTGTTCAGATGCAGCAAAAAGCCAGCACTCTTCATGTTCTGTGTCCTAGAGGCAAGAGTTAAACAAGTCTCACCATAATTCCAGAGCATTTTTTTCATTCCCAATGGAGACCAAACTCCTTAACCATTGAGCAATCCGTCCAGCCCCTAGCATCACATTTTTGAGGCTCATGTGTGGCAGTGTGGGTTGGTACCTCATTCCTTTGTGTGGCTGAGTAATTTCCCACTGTATCAAGAGGTCACATTTTATTTAACCACTTATTGGCTGGTGGACATCTGGGTGATGTCTACCTTTTAGCTATGATGCATAGTCTTGCTGTGATTAATGTGTAGGTTTCGGTATACAAGTGTGTTTCAGTTCCTTTCAACATGTACCTAAGAGTGAACTTGCTGGGCCATATGGTCGGTCACCTTGGCTTTGACCTTATGAGGCACTACCAGTCCAAGAGTCAGAGGGGCTACACCATGCCTGATGCATGTTCAAGGCCCTCTGGCTCTTCTGAATCCCCCTAACCTCAAAGGGAGAGAGTCGTGAAGCTTTGAGAGCAGAGAGAGAGAGAGAGAATGAGAGAGAGAGAGAGACAGAGACAGAGAGACAGAGAGAGAGAGAGTGGCCTCCAGCCACTGCAGACAGACTCCAGATGCATGCACTACTTTGTGCATCTGGCTTTACATGAGTGCTGGGGAATCAAACTTTGGACCTTAGGCTTTCAGGCAAATATCTTCACCACCAAGCCATCTTTCTAGCCCTGGTATCATACTTTCTATGTTTTTGTGATTTTAGTGCTTTTGCTGTTTAAAATGATACACTGATTCCTTTGCCATTGCTCTTCTCATTCTTCCTTCTTGTCATTGAATAACTTGCTCATTGTCCAGGGACCAGAAACTGCGTTGTGCTCTGATTGAAGGAGACATGGTGTTTAGTGTCAAGGCTCTTACTGAACAGTGGTGACAAACGAGCAAACACTGGCTACACAGTCCCATGAATGCATCATAGTGAAAAATGAAGGTAATTTCTTCATCTTTGAGGGAGAACCTTAGGGCAGCCTAGAAAACAGCAGCGAATGGATGTATTCATACAATGGCCTTGCTGGTCCCACCGGTGTCCTCTACAGGGTGTGAATGCACACCTCCTGGAGTAACCCTGGTGTGGTCACTGCTGCAGGTCACATGCATGGTGTCTAAGAGCTGTTTTGGAGTTGGATAAGCCTGCCTGTACTCTCCTGGCCCTGTGGCACTGTCTTAGTAACTTCCTCTGGTGCCTTGGTATCTGCATCACTAAGGTGGGCACATTATGGCACCTGTCTTGTGGCTTAGGAAGACCTGGAGTGTGAAACCTTGGGCTCAGTGCTCCATGAGAGGTTCTTGGCAGCTCCACTGGCAGATGGTTTTGCTTCTCCGGGCTCACCTAGGTCAAGGTTGATCCCAGATCAGTCACTCTGGGAAGAGGATGTGATCCCAGGTCTGGCAATCAGTTTAGGGGTGGTGTTTCAGTTTTGCTATATAACAAACCACATCACATAACTGGCTTCAAACAACCATTTGTTGGGCTCAGCCTCCGGAAGGGCTCCATGGACAGGTGGCTCTGCCTCACCTGATGTTGACTGAAGCCCCCAAACCCAAAGTCCATTGAAGGCCTGGATGGGGGTTTTACAGGCCCTCTTTAGGTTTGTGCCTGAAGATGGTGCTGTTCATTCTGATGCATGGGATTGGTTAGAGCAAGCCATTGACCAGCCCTGATGGTAGAGACCTTGGTAGGCAGGGGTACCCACAGGGTCTTGACCTCGAGTGTGTTGGGTGGCCAGCTCTGGGGCCTTCCATGAGGGCAGAGGGTAGTAGAATGGGAACAGGGAACTCAGACTTGTTAGTGGTGGTGGCCAGGGCTCCCTGTCCTCCACGTGACCGCTCCTGCAGCAGGCTGGAGAGCTCCCTGACATGGCAGACTCAAGCTCATGTACGCTGAGTGAGCTCGCAGCAGCGTTGGGGTTTCTTGAGGTCTGGGCTCTGGAACTTGCACAATATCACTTCTGTCTTATCCTCTTATTGGCCAAAGTGGGTCACAAGGCCAGGGAAGGGAAATAGAGTTGCTTTCTTGGTAGGGGAGGCAATGGCTGTGTATTTCAGTATCTCTAAGCTTGTCTACGAGGAAGAATCTAGATCTTTGATCCCTACCTACTGAGAGGTGCTGTCTGCTCCCTTGACGCCAGGCTCAGGAGTAGCTTTGGGCACCCAGTGTCAGATGTATTCATTGCTACAGCTTCAGTAGACACAGCTAGAGAAAGAAGTTCCCACACTGCACTTGTCCTTAAAGAGACACTGACCACATGTGCGGAGTGTCAGCGAGGACACTGGTTCCTTCATTTTACACATTTCTTGAGCACATGCTCTGTGTCGGGCCAAGGTTAGGCTCACTCCCCGCCTTGATGGACTGCATATAGATCCAGGGACTCTGTGTCCTTGGAGGAGAGGAGGCCAAGTGAGCACCGAAGTTTGAGTGGAAGGGGAAGTGTGATGTGAGGAGTGAGGGAGCAAGAGAGACCTGGTTTTCATCTCTTGTCTGTTTCTTCCTCTCACGGGACCCGGGGCTCCAATACTTCCTCTCTGTGGCTGGCGGGCCTGGTCTATACAGCGGGGATTGCGACAGCTGCATCTTGGGTTGTTGTGGGGATCTGGGAGACACTGCTCTCATTGCTCTGAGGCCTTTCTGCCTGCAGGAGCCTGGGACTCAGTCTGTACCTCTCTTCCTGTCCCCTGTCTGGGATGCATTCCGTTTGTCACCTCCCACCGGACCCTTCCTTTTAGGGGTTTTGTGATGATTAATCTCCATTATCAATTTGATTGGCTCTAGAATCACCTAGAAGATGTGTCTCTAAGCTTGTCTGCGAGGAAGATTCTAGATCTGGTTGATTGGGTTGAGAAATCCCTACCCTAGCTGTAGGTACCCAACCCATGGAGAAAGTGAAAAGGAGAAAGTGAGCGCCAGTACCCATTACTCTCTGCTTCTGGACTGTGGGCACCATGTGATTAGTCAGCTCACACTCCTGCCACCATGCTTTCCCCACCATGATGGATTGTTTCCCCTCGAACTAAAGTTGAAATGAATCCTTCCTCCCTTATGCTGCTTGTTGTGAGGTATTTTGTCACAGCAACGAGAAGAGTGACTAATTTGGCTTGTCATCTAATCCCTTATCTTCATGGGGTAACAAATGCCCTATCTCTTAGTTGGTCAGCCCATGGAGGGGGCTGTTTGGTCCCTTTGCCATTCTGGTACCTTGTATGATGACTGGTATATTCCAAGCATGTTGTGGACACTGAGCAAGCTCCGCCTGGGCCTCAGGGACACACTTCTGCCACAGCTAAGTGGACCGCCAGAGCCCCAGCTTCAGGACCCATGTGTTCAGCAAAGGGCTGTGTTTCTGGAAGCTGCTGTGGCCTGGACAGGTGCCAGGCCAGAGCAAAACCAGCTGGGAACACCCTTCAAAGATGTGGTTGGTGCTGTGGGCAAAGATGTTTGGAATAGCTGGCATGAGGATGTCCCTTGTCATGAGTTTCCATGGAAACTACAGGCTGCTTCACCCATCACTCTGGCACAAGGGAGCTATGTGGAGGGAAGGAGTGGCTGCTCTTTGGTATTCAGGTGGACCATGAATGGGAGAGGCTTATTTTCTTTCCCACAAGTTTCTTGGAATTCATTGGATTTTTTTTTTTGTGTGTGTGTGTGTTGGGTGGAATCTTGAAATCACAGATATAAATAATCTATTTAGTGAGAACTTAGGTGGTCTTCTTTGTTGCTGGGTAACACCCCACATTCTGAATATATCACAGTTTCCTTACCCACTTTCTTGCTGTGTGACCTTGGGCATTCCAGTTTCCCTGTCTGTAAAATGAGACACAATGTTACTCACTTCATCTGATTGCTGTATAGACAGTCATGCATTCCCAAGTGCTCCATGAGAGGTGGCTATGGTGTGGCAGTGATGTTTGGCACAACCAGCCCATTCCACAGTGGGGGGTATTGAGGTGCCTCTAGTATGGGGCTCTTAGGAGCACTGCAAGCTTGTTGGGGCACAGCCTTGGTGCTGTGGTGTTGGGGTGGGGTTCAGCTGCTGCATGACTGGCAGCCACTGCCTCTTCTTAGATGGCTTTATTTTGAGGTGTTCCTGGTCTCTGTTCTACTCGGCAGCGACTCTGCTTGCCACCCTGCCCTGCCCTGCGTCTGGTGTGACAGTTACTAGGCTGACCCACCAGCTCGCCTCATTCAAGTCTCAGGAAGTGGGGAGCTTTGGACCACTGGCGCACAAAACCCCAAAATAGATTGCTGTCTGCTAAGTTGCCAAGCCCGTGGGGGCAGTGGTAAGTGCTTTGCATAATTTTCTACCCCCCCAAAAAAAAGAAGAAAGAAAGGAAGGAAGGAAGGAAGGAAGAAAGAAAGAAAGTAAGAAAGAAAGAAAGAAAAGAAAGCCTCAAAAGACCCATCAAGTGTTTTGGTTGAGAGAATTACAAAATGAGAGCCAGAGAGGCTCAGGTTCAAATCCTGGAAGCACCAATTATAGCAGTGTGATTTGGGGCAAGTTCCTTCACTTCTCTGAGCCATATTTTTCCTGTGTTGGAAAGGTGAGAGCAGACTCAGGTGTATGAAGAATAGCTCACACTTCACTTAGCACATGACAAGAGGCACCACCTGCTCTTCACTACCCCCCACCCCAATTTGTGCTCAGTTTTGGGCCATCTCATCAGTGTGGCTGGAAGGAGGGTTGGGGCTAAGTCCTGCCTTCCTTGGGAAGATGCATAAAAAGTCTCTGAAAAGCTCCTTTCGCCTGGAGGCCTCTCAAAATTAGGCCATCCTAGAAATGACCACACCCCAAACTCTGGAACTTGTGAGTCTGGAATACTCCTTGGCACAGGCACTCTGCAGATGTAATCACGTGAGGCCTGATGAGCTGAGAGAGAATCCTACCTTATCCAGCTAGAGCCATTATGCCGAAGGGGGCTGGCAAGAGGCAGAAAGCCAGTCCTGGCATGGAATGGGAGCAGAGGGCGAAGTGGTGCACCATGGAGGTGGTGATGATCCCACACACCAGGGCATTAGATGGTTGGGGGTTGGGACATAGCTCATTTGTAGAAAAGGACCAGGAAGCCAGTCCCAGGGGCCTCCGGGAGGAGCTAGCCCTGACCACCTTGATTCCAGCCTGGCAAGATTGGTTTTCACCTGAGCACCAGAAGATGATAGTCCTGTTGCCTTAAGCCATGGGAGAATGTAGGACTTTGTGGTGATATTGTCATAACAACAGGACCCTGAGCTCCCTAGGTGTGTGGGGTGTGGTTTCATGGATGGTCACCTTCTGGGTGGCACTTGGGTTAATGTTTATGCTTTTCCCAACTGATGGAGCCATTGGGCCTCTTGGGGCTGGGGTGCTCTGTTGTCCTTGGGGCTGACCTTGTGGGCTGGCTGCGGGCCCTGTCTGGTACCTGATACCTGCTATAGAGTGGCCGCCCCTCACTGGTGGCCATCAGTTTCCTGGCAGGTCAGACTGCCTCTCTGCAGCTGTGCCCATTGGCTTTGCAGGGTCCGCTGAGGACACGTTCAGCGCTCTGATGCTGTTGTCCTTCCTCTTGGCTCATGCGGCATGGGCTTCTGGGCTTAAAGCTGTTGTTGGATTGCCCGTGCCTTAATCCTAGTGTTTGGGAGTCTGAGGCAGGAGGATTGCTTCGAGTTTGAGGCTAGCCCGGCTGCAGAGTGAGACCTGGTATAAATAAATAAATAGGCTGGAGAGATGGCTCAGTGGGCAAAGTGTCTGCTGTGCAAACATGGGGACCTGAGTTTGGGTCCCCAGCATCCGTGTCTGTGAGAGGTAAACAGGAAGTCCTTGGGGCTCACTGGCTAGGTAGTATGGCCGAATTGGTGAGCTCTCTAGATTCAGTGAGACTGATTGAGGGAAGACCTTGATATTGACCTCTGGCCTCCACACTCATGCACAAACATGCATCCACACACATACAAACATGTATGCACACACTCATGCATGCCACATACATGCACACACACACATGTACTAAAAAAACCATGAAAGCAAAAACAAAAACAAGAAACAAATACAAAAGATAAAAAGCTGTCATTTTCGGGTGGTTTGGCAGCAGATGACCCTGGAGGTGTGAGCTTGAGAAAGGCCCCAAGCTTCTGTAGAGAAGCCAGACCTGGCTTTATGGAAGCTTCCAGACCTGGCTCTTGACTGCTGAGAACATGTGTGGCCCTATCATGGCCCTCTTGTATGTTTCTTGTATATCTCTCACAGTGGAGCCCAGACTCCCAAACTCAAAGGTGATGATAATGAAAGAGCAAGCTGCACTGAGGGAACATAGCCCTCTCCATTTGTAGAAGTTGACCTTTCTAATCTCAGCCTTCCAGAAAGTTGAAGAAGACAGCATTCTTCAGTGAGCCTGGTTTTCAATAAATATGAATTTCCTTCCTCTTCATTGTGTTCCTTTTCTGAGTTACAGGACTTAAGACAAACTTGACATACAAAAGGAACCGAGAGAATCTAGAGCCCTGATTTCTTCCCATCGCTTCTTTGCTTTGTCTGGATCCTCTCCTAGGTAAGGGAGGACGAAAGAATGAAAGA
>PVHP010018734.1:0-32724 GCA_004024765.1 Zapus hudsonius
CTCCTCCAGCTCCAGCGTGTCAGCTTCTCTGTTAGTGGCAGGAGCCCCATTGCCCTGTGCCACTGCAGATGCTTTATGGGAGGACATCTGCCTAGCATCTCAATTCCCTGCAGCTTCCACTTGTGAAAAGGTTGGGGTCTGCCGGCATTAAGGGACAGGTTTTCCTGTGGTGGTAGACAGGCTGGGTGGGATGCTTCTGTGAGGGCTGAGGTCCTGGGCGCAGCCTCCCTACACCAGAAGAGGCGCTCGACCTCATGGTGTCATCTCAGCAGCTGCATCACCTTCTCCGTCTCTTTGTTTTTTGAGACAGGGTGTTACTCTGGAGCCCCAGACTATCATCAAACTCAGTATCCCTCTGTTTTAACCTCCTGAGTGATGGGATTACAGATGTACATTACTATGCTTCTCTCTTCCTCCATCCCTCCTTCTCTCTCCCTCCTTCTCGCCCCTACAGTCCCCCTCTCTTATTTCTTTCTTTTATGCAATATTTTACTTATTTACAATCAGAGAGATATAGGGGGAGAGAGAAGGAGAGAGAGAGAGAGAATGGGCACTCCAGAGCCTCTAGCCACTGCAAATGAATCCCAGATGCATGTGTCACTTTGTGCATCTGGCTTTACTGGGGAATCGAACCCGGGTTATTAGGCTTTGCAGGCAAGTGCCTTAACCACAGAACCATCTCTCCAGCCCTTTTTCTTTTTTCTTTTTTTTTTCTTTTTTTTCGAGGTAGGGTCTCGTTCTAGTCCAGGCTTACCTGGAATTTACTATGTAGTCTCAGGGTGGCCTTGAACTCATGGCGATCCTCCTACCTCTGCCTCCTGAGTGCTGGGATTAAAGGCATGCGCCACCACGCCCGGCACCCTTTTTCTTTCTTTCTTTTTTTTTTTTTTTTTTTTTTTTTTTTTTTTTTTTTTTTTTTTTTTTACCCTTTTTCTTTTTAATAGAGATGGTGTCTCATTATGTTGCCCAGTTGGTCTCAAACTCATGAGCTCAAGCCTCAGCTTCCTGAATACCTGGGCCCACAGGAATGAACCTCCATACCCTGCTGCAGCTTTGTTTAATGAGACCTGCCTCTTCTGGTCAAGAACTGTGGTGCCTGTGCTTCTGGTCTGTAGGCTCCAGATTTGGGGAGATGGTTGGTATTAAGTGATGCTGTTCAGCTGTCTTATTGTGCCATTTCAAAGAATCTAAAGAAATGTGGAAGTACTTTTCCTTCTCTCTACCCAGAGTCAAGTGGTTCTACTAGCTGAATGAAATTGTAGCTTTCTTGCCCCTTTGTTTTGCCCACTTTTCCTTTTTGTGGGTAGCCAGCCAAGGCCATTACTTGATAAAAATCTCTGGACACTTCCTTAGGTCAGTATCCATGAGGCCCACTTAGCCCAATTGTTGACATTCTAGCATTTTGTAGAAACAGGTACTAGCCCCCAATCTTAAGTATCTGGACCTCTACTTGTCCTCTGAACTCTTGCAGCCTTTCCTGTATGTGCATCTACATGCTTGCAGGAAATGGGTCCCAGTGTGTGGTGATGATGGCAGAGATTTTGGACCATCTGGCATCTGAGGCCCAGTTGTGTTACAGAGCATAATTAAACTTGATTGTCCTGGAGAGTGTCAGGCTACGCTGCAAGAAATGCCTTAAAATGTGAGTTGTGTGACACTTTGTGGCACTAGGTGCTTCCTCTATCTGATGAGGCCTTCTGTATGTGGGATCATAAAATGTGCTCATCACTAAGCCTGGTCACCCAGCTGTTTTCTGAGGAAAAGATGGTGCTTTTGTACCCATGCTTCTATTTGCTATCCAAGCCTACAGAATCCCCACACACTTTGCCCATTTCCTACTGGGGACCATGTGGAAAGCCCCGGTGAGAACTTCAGTTCCAGAATCGGAATGTGATGTATGGTTTATGGATGAATATAGAAAGAAGTGATATATACACACACATTGCACACACATATATTGTGGTAGTTGAGATGATCAGGGCCTTAGGATCGTACTAGGAGAAAGCAAAGCTTTGCAAAGTAGAATTGCTTGACAGGTTGGATAATATTTAAAGAAGGGGAAAGTCATAAGATGCCTTCTAGTTTTGAAACTTAGAGACAACAGGGTGGTACCATTGAACTTAATGGAAAATTGCAGATTGATTTGGGGTAGTTTGGGATAGGTCAGAATTTATTGTATTAATTACTCATAGTTCATCTTTCTACATTTATGCTTGGTAGCTCATACAAAATAGGAACTTGAATACTATAAGCATGCATTTTTTTCTTAGTACTCTCAAAACCCTATAAAGTGTCATTGGCTTTTTCTTCTTCCTCCTCTTCCTCTTCTTCTCCACTTCCCCCTAGGTAAGGTGTCACTCAGGCTGACCTGGTACTCACTATGTAGTTCCAGACTGACCTCGAACTTGCAGCAATCTTTCTGCCTCTGTTTCCACAGTGCTGGGAATAAAGGTGTGTGCCACCATGCCCTGCCTGTAAAGTATACTATTAGATGGGGATCAAGTGTACTAGTAGATGAGGATCAAAGAAAATTTTTTAGTAAAGGAAGAAAATGAGGCTCACTAAGTTAGGTGGGTCCTAACACAAACTGGACTTGACCCCTGAGCATATGTGACTACCTGGTCCCCTCTGTCATTTTCCAGAATTATCTACCCAGACCCTGACTGACTCACAGCAAGAGCTTATGACTGACACCTGTCTTCTCCTGCAGGTCACTATTATGTGCCACTTCTGAGAGCAGAAGACACTTCTTCTCCGGTCATTGGGGAGTTGTGGTCTTCAGACCACACGGCTGAAGTCTCGAATGCTCACCAATGTAGAGGCAGCCCCAGAGACCCTGTCCTAACACTGAGGGCCTTTGTAGGGCCCTTGAGTCCATCCAAGGTGAGCTGCTGGGAAAGCAAGATTCTGGAATTACTGTGGATGTCCCCACATCATAGAGCTGGGTGCTTTAGCCTGTTGCTTTGGATTTTTTTTTTTTTTTTTTTTGGTTGTTGTTTGTTTGTTTGGTTTAGTTTGGTTTGGTTTTTCAAGGTAGGGTCTCGCTCTAGTCCGGGCTGACCTGGAATTTACTATGTAGTCTCAGGGTGGCCTCGAAGACACCTGAAGTTCTCTGGCCTCCACATGTGTGCAAATCTACACACTGTACACACACCACATACTGCATACACACACACACACACACACACACAAACACAAAAACCCAAAACTATAGTGAGGTTTCACTCTAACTAGAGCATCATGACCAGGAAACATGCTGATTTTCTAGGTCAACATCTGACATATTGAACTGCCTGGTGACAGAAACAGATGGCCAGGTGTGTAGTGAGGAAACATCGGAATGCAAGGCCTAAGCTCTGTTAATTGGTGTATTAGCAACTGTGGTAGCAAGTTGTGGCAGTGCAGAGCTAGAGTGTTATTTGAAAACCCACACTTTTTTTTGGTTTTTCGAGGTAGGGTCTCCCTCTAGCCCAGGCTGACCTGGGATTCACTATGTAGTCTCAGGGTGGCCTTGAACTCATGGTGATCCTCCTACCGCTGCCTCCCGAGTGCTGGGATTAAAGGTGTGTGCCACCATGCCCAGTTTGTTGCTTTGTGTTTAATCTTGAAGATCAACTCTCATGTAAACCAAAGGTCATTCTTATTTGAAACCACCTTCCAGGAGGTAGTAAAGAGGCTTTGCAATGTTTGCTGTGATGCTAACATCCTGTCTAGGGCTGGTGTGCTAGGAGCAGAGACCTCTCAGCAAAGTAGTGTTTCCCTCCTGTATGGCCTTTATTAGTCTGGCCAGGCAGCCCATTATAACTCAGGGAGCTGTTTGTAACTTCAGATTTCAAACCAAGCTTTCCACACATGCAACTCCTATACTTTTCCTCCTATATTCCTGATCTGTCTTTCCTTATGGCTTAAGTTTCCTTAAGCCTTAAGTCACTTGGGCTCTACTCATACCTGTAATGGTCAGGAAGTTTATAATGGTGGAGTTACTGAGTCAAAGGTTTTATGTTCTTATGCCAAATTTACAATTGACAGCTTTCTACAGTAAACTATCTCACCTACTGACACATATATAATCTCATGTTTAAAACTTTTCAAGTAAAATGAACATGATGGCACATGCCTGTAATCTCAATTGGGAGGCTAAAGGAGGAAGATCACAATTTCAAGACCATTCTAAGCTATATACATAGTGAGACCTTGTCTCAAGAACAATAATTTGTAAATAATATGCAAGTATAAAATGTCTCAGATAATGTGAGACACTTAGATGAGCTAGCTACATATAACTTTAGTAAAGAGCGGCAACTGTATCCATTTTCTTGTGTGCTGGGAACAGTAGTGCATGTGTTAATGAGCTGGCAGCTGGGCAGATCTGGCCCCTGGCCTACTGCAGCAAGGCAGGCTCTTCCCAGCCTCAGTATGCTCATGGCACCTCTCTGGGCCACATGGAGGCGACAGGTTCTGGTAAGGCTCTAGATTCTATGGTGCTGGTGTTTCTAACTCTAGGGGAGTTACACTGAGGCTTAGCATTTCTCTGCACTTCTTTCCTTCTAGGCAGAAGATTTTCGGAAAATCTGGAAAACTCCACCTAGAGAGAAAGCTGGCTTATTCTACAGCGTCAGGAAGTCTGACCCAGAGCGAGGCATTGAGCGAGTAGGAAGGTACTCCCAGGACTGTGCTGAAGTCTCATAGGCTGAGCAGTAATGCTGCAGTGTGCTGTGTGTCTGTTGAGTGGACAATGGACAATCTAATCACAACTGTTTAAAAGAAACAGTCCCCAGAAGCATTCACTGGGACTTTAGAGACTTTTCTCAAAATAAGTGCCCAGTTTGAGATTTACAACTTGACCCTTCCACAGACCTAAAGTTTTATGCTGGTCAAGAAAAGTACATGTAATGGTGGGACTTTACTATGTGACCTTTTTACAGGGAAGTTGGTGAGTGCATTCTGGGCTGTGTGCTCCTTGCTTGAATGAGTGTCACTTGTTTTGTCATAAAACAGCTCCTCAAGGGACATTGCACTAGAAAACACAAGTTTAATTTTAGCCCCAAGTTAGAATAAATATTACAAGCATTGCTAAGTGGCTATTTTCTGTGTAGTCAATTTTGTGGGTTTTTTTTTTTTCCTCTTTTCTCAACTGGTTAATTGTGTTTTGTTTCTTACAGGGAACTAGCTCATGAGCTGGGGTATCCCTGGGTTGAATACTGGGAATTTCTGGGCTGTTTTGTTGATCTGTCTTCCCAGGAGGGCCTGCAAAGACTAGAAGAATATCTTGTCCAGCAGGAAACAGGCAAAAAGGTTCAGCAAGAAACAGGAGAAAATGAATCCTGCTCTCAAGACAGAGCCACTGCCTTTGGTAAGCAAGTGCGGGTGTAAGGTGATCATGGATTTTGCCTCTCTGCTAAATGTGTTTTTACTGTAAAAATGGGCAACTTTCCCTCAGACTGATGTCAAAAGGTGTGTGTGTACAAGTATATAAGAAATACGGCATCACAGTAAGTTGTGTGTGTGTGTGTGTGTGTGTGTGTGTGTGTGTGTGTGTGTGTGTGTGTGTGTTTGAAATATAGGGCATGATGGCCTAGGTGTATAAAATGCAAAATCACTGGAAACAGGGTGTGTTCATACAAGGGTACATGTGAAATATAGGGCATCCTGTCAAGCACTGTTGCTGCTTCTAGCTTTGTTTCCTTACCTACCATGAAAATGACAAGGAATGTAGGTTCCAGAATATTAATGTGTGCTTTATCAGCCATTTTTGGTGCAGATTACTTAGAATACAAAAGCAGGTAGGTAGATGGAATTGGAAAAGGATAATCTGGGTACTTAACATAGCACATTACAGCATTAAAGAAAGGAAAATTATTCTGGGGTGCAACTCAGTGGTCAGGTGCTTGCTAAACATGAGCAAGACCATAGGTTTGTCCCCAGAACTGGAGAAAGAAAAGGAAAATATAAAGGTTTCTTAATACTATAAAGAAAAAAAAAAAGACAGCCAGGCATGGTGGTGCACACCTTTAATCCTGGCACTGGAGAGGCAGAGGTAGTAGGATCAACCTGGGCTAGAGCAAGACCTTACATTGACCCCACACCCTCAAACAAAAAAAGAAAAAGACAAAAATACTCCCAAAGTAAAATGGGGAAAGAAGAGATTCTTCAAAGGAGGTAAAAAAACATTTATCTCACTAATAATAAAAGAAACACCTTAAAATTCTAGTGCATGGCTGAACATTCCTAGTGTGGTGAGGTTCCATGAAAGAGCCAGTTATGGGTGTGTTGTCCAGGCTCCAGGTAGATAGTCCACTTGGACCAAAAACTTCCAGATACCAAAGTTCCCCTTGGTACTGTGTACAAAACAGTAGAAATCTGTACATAGTTCCAGCAGTTGAGAACTCTCTGAATAAATGGTTCTATCCTTAGCCTTAAAGGAGAACGAGGGATGTGATCAGTTAAATAACAATGAATGACATATAATAATGCATACAGTTAATGGGAAGAAAACGACACATGTGGAGGTCAGAGGACGACCATGAGGTCGTCACTTTCCTTCCACCTTCTTTGAGACAGGGTGCCCCTTTGAGAGCAAGCCCCAGTCTTGCTATTCTTAACTAACACATTTTAACTAAAACACTTTCACACCTTAATTTTACCTACACTTATTATATTTAATGAGCTTCTTAACATTTCTTATACTTCACATCTCATCCTTGGCTGCACTTAGGTTGTGTTTACTTTTTCCTCAAACATTGTTTCATCATACTTCTCACATTGCATCATCATCACTATTTTATTTATTGTCTATTAAATTTGTTATTATTTATTATCTCACTTAAAGCACACTCTTCACAGATGCACTTGAGCCAGGCTCTCTTCCCAGCTGACAGTCTGGTTGTGTGGTTGGTCCTCCTTCTCTGCTGGGGCTAAGATTCCTTACAGTAGAAGTGTGCATTGTGCGGTTTTTCTGCTTCCCTCCCCCCAGTTTGGTGTGGCAGCTAGGTGGCCTTCTGAACAGGAAGTCTCTTCTCTTTGTTTAATTGGCAGCTTCCATAAATATTAACAGCATTCCATGATCATATTCACATCCCACCACCCTCTTTTTCCCCTCCCAAATCTTCCCTCCACTGAATCATGTATTTTACATAGTTACAGTCTTATATCCCTTTACACATATCCATTTCCCATTCCCTGAGGGCCCTCCTCAGTAGTGTGGTTGGTATTCACTGTGGGGTATTTAGGATCTCCGTCAGTCTGGGTTCAGGCTGTATGTACCCCAGGATATTTTTACCCTCCCTATGGCTCTTTTATCAGGGCATGGTGGCACAGATCCTTAATCTCTGCACTTGGGAGACTGAGGTAGGAGGATTGCCCTTTGAGACCAGCCTGAGACTACATAGTGAATTCCAGGTCAGCCTGGGCTAAGACAGCAAGACCTTACCTCAAAAAAACAAAGATTTTTTTGTCGGGCGTGGTGGTGCACGCCTTTAATCCCAGCACTTGGGAGGCAGAGGTAGGAGGATCGCCGTGAGTTTGAGGCCACCCTGAGACTACAGAGTGAATTCCAGGTCAGCCTGGACTAAAGAAAGACCCTATCTTGGAAAAAAAAAAGATTTTTAATATATATATAATTTAAAAGATAGGCTTGGCTCACTTCTTCAGTCCTAGCACTCTGAAAGCTGTGGTAGGATTGAAATATTTCCAAATGACCACCTGAGAATTAATAAGTTTAAAAGAGAGTCTTTATTAAAAATCAAACCAACAAGCAAAAATTAAAAACATAAAAAGATGGTCCAGTCCCCCAAGCCTCTGCACAGCAAGGCATGGCTTAAAAAAAGACCACCCCCCCTTCCTGGTTTTTCACAGGTTTATATACATAAGACAGCATGAGTGCATCTTCCAAGACTCAACATTCATTAAAAATTTAACAGTTAACAGTTTTAACATTATTAATCCCAGTTCCAGGGTGAAAACAAACACTCAGCAGGACACTGGCCATGAGAAGTAATGCATTTCCACCATAAATGACATTATTTCTGGTCCCTGCTCTGACAGGCAAAGATTTGGACAAAACATAGCTCCCCATTTCTTCTTATCTTGGCTAAGTAGGGCCTTTGTTAACCCTGCCTGGTCTAAGACAGCCATAAATCCTTAGCCTAAGTGAATATAGTTATAAATGCTATGCCAGGTGCATTCCCCTTTTGTCCCCATGAACTGGCAGCCTGGTTCCTAATATACAACCAACCATTTGCCTAAGATAAGACTACGACCAACCATTTGCCATTTGCCTAAGAGCCTAGATTTCTTTCCTTTTTCTTTTTTTTTTTTTTTTTTAGGTAGGGTCTCACTCTAGCTCAGGCTGACCTGGAATTCACTCTGTAGTCTTAGGCTGGCCTTGAACTCACAGGGATTCTCCTGCCTCTGCCTCCTAGAGTGCTGGGATTAAAGACATGCGCCACCACGCCCACCACCATGCCTGGCTAGAGCCTAGATTTCTTAAAGGGAAATCATCCTCCTGGGTTTGTAGCTGAAGTTAGGGGAACTGCTTTCTAGGTTGCAACCTGTAAACAGGATTCCTGAGTTGGAGGCCAGCCTAGACTACAGAGTGAATTCTAGGTTAACCTGAGCTTTAAATTAAAAAAAAAAAAAAAAAAAAAAAAACCTTTTGGACCATTTGCATTGCATATACTGCATGTATTTTGCAAATTAAGTTTCCTGGAATAGTAATGGGGGGAGGGAAATGGGCATGAGCCATACATACATTAAGAAGATAATAAATATAACTGTTCATGGTGGCACACACCTTTACTCCTAGCACTGGAGAGGCTGTAAATAGTAGGATCACTGTGAGTGGCCTGTAGAGTGAGACCCTATACCTAGGGAAAAAAAGAAAAAAATTGATGGGCTGAGCCTGTAGCTTCATTGGGAGAATGCTTGCTTAATATGCATGAAGCATTGGAATAAATTTTGAGCACATAAAATTAGGCTCAGTGGCACACATCTGTAATCCCAGCAGTCTAGATGCAGAGGCAGGTGTATCAGAAGTTGAAGGTCATCCTTGGCAACATAGGACCCAGCCTCAAGAAAGAAACATACAGACTAAAGAGCAGTCTGCAGATGGGCTATGGAGGAAGCTATGCAAGGCTGGGAACTGAGAACAGGAAGGTGGGGATTAGAATTTAGATAATGCCCAGCAAATTCTAATTTACCTCAGAATTTAAGGAGTACCTGGATTCTTGTCTATAAGGTTAAAGATTTAAATTATAGACCACCAGAGGATAAAGTATAGTTGGGAGACTTTATTTAAAGGAAAATGGGAAGTTACAGAGATCTCCAGCCACCAGTGTGGAGAGAACACGTGGGAGAGGGTTTAACAAAATTTATGCTGTTTAACTAAACAATCAGGAAAAGAAAAGATCATGAGAAGGAAAGATTCAGGTGGAAGAGAAATCCAGTCCCTCACCACCGGTCCCTAGAGAGAGGTCCTTCTAGGCCATGTGGGTGAGGAAGAGACAGAATTATCTGTTCAATGAGTATTTCCTGCCCCAGGTGAGCAGGGAGACAGGTTGGTTCATACCTGACCAATCAGTTTTAGTGTCTAGGTTTGAGCTCTAGCTAGAAACACCTCCCGCTCAAGGGAAGGGGGTCTGTGAAGCTTGCCTGAAACTGTCACAACCTCATGTCCCATGTGACTTATATGCACTTATATATTTCATGTTAGTTTTCTGAGTCACAAGACGCCTAGTTCAAATGACCACTGTCAGGACAGAATTAGGACAACACAGTGTTGCTGTCAAGTAGTTGTATTTCATTTGTAGTGACATGGAGCAGTTTTCATAGGATTATTCCAGACAATATTTCTAGAGCCCTAGGAGATTAGAGTTGGAGTGAATCTGCCCACAGGGTATGCTCTGCCACACTGCCCAGGCCTGCACCTGGGGAGATGGTTTTCTTTTCCATTTCATTTCTGCCTGTAGGGAGAAGAGGAACCTAGTATGATTCTGTTTGTGGTATCCTGGCTGTCCCTTTCTCAAGAGTGAGGTGTAAGGTTTCCAGTGTCCTCATATAGGTTTGTTCCAGTTCTGTCTGGCACACCTGACGGGCTGCTTTGTCACCCTCACAGGCAGTGGGAAGAAGCACAGCAACTCCATTTCTGTGGGGGCGTTTCTAGAGGACAACGAAGACATGAGCTTGGAAGAAATTAAAAATCAGCAGAATAAAGCTCGAAATCAGAATCAGCCCATAATCAATGTTTTCCAAAACTCCAAGTGTGGCACCCTTCCCTTGGAGCAGAATGTGAACTGTGGAGAAGCCTCAGGCGAGCATTTCCCCAATGGCAGCAGAAATGGACTTTGCCATCCTCTGAGTCCGGAGACCCCTGGCAGTAGAGGACCCAAGGCCCCCACTGTGGAGGAAGCTATTCCACCTGTCTCTGGTTTGACTCTTGAATTTGATAAACTGAATCTAGAAGGTAGTCTTTTTGAAACACCAAATAAAAGTATGAAAACTAAAGATAAGATCCTCATGACTTCAAGAAAGGATGAGGAAGGAAGTGGTGAACTGGAACCTCCTCTGCCTGTTACAGCCAGACTAGGAAATAACCAAATCAGGACCAACAGCAAGCTGTCAACAGGAATAGCTATGTCTTTGGGTCCCAATAGCCCCCAGCCTGGGGTCCAGGTTGGCTTGGAACCCATGTCCCTACCTGCTACAGGGGACTCCACCAGGAGGCTCTTCCTTTCTGGGTAAGCTTCATGTGCATGGATTGCTTGTAGCTGCTTTTACATCTCATTTCCTGCAATTTGACATGTTTTGGGTTCCCATCTTCATATACGCAGGGCCTTCCATCTGAATAGTAGCTGATCCAGGGCCTGCAATTACTTCTAGAGAGGTCACCAAAAGGATAGGATCTGTCCTTGCTTTAGGAGTCAAAACCATGTTAACTGTAGGTCCCTGAAACTACCATGGAGGACCCAGCTGGTGTCCTGAAGATGGTCTTCACACTCCCCTACAGTGCTCATCCTAGATGGCTGTTTGTCCTGGTCCTGTAGACCAGCTGTTCTTCCCTCTGGATGAGGCTGACACTGGGGTAGTTTAGTGTTAGTCAACCACATGCTATTGAGATGAATCTTCAAACCAGGCAGTTTAGGGAGGGAGTGTTCATTGAAGTTACAGATCCAGGGGAAGTTCCAGCATGGCAAAAAAAGGCTGGCCCCCTTTCACAGATCCAGGCAGAGAGAAATCCATCACCAACACCTCCAGCACACACTTTAACTCACAAAAAGCAGGAACTCCAGGCTTGAGCTTAGACTGCTCTTTGCACATGTATAGCTGGAATTTCAGACCCACCCAAGACACACCTTAGGGCTGGACCCTAGGATCCAGCCAAGGTGACACACTCTCAAGCCAGGTGGCTGGAGAAAAGTCCTCTGTTTTTTTCTTTTTTTCTTAAATTCCTTCTCTTCTAGAGAGGAGCCAACCAAACTAGACCGGGATGTTTTGGCAGCTCTGGAACGTGCATGTGTTGACCCCAGTCGGTACCCAGCTGTCCACAAGTGGAAGAGTGCTGTCCTGTGCTACTCTCCCTCAGACAGACAGAGGTAGGTATGGTCAGGACCCGCAGAGAACAGGATGTAGTGGAGTCCCACTAGGGTGTGTAGCTCCCCAAAGGTGGCCACACAGGCAAGCCTCCAGTTGAGTAGAAAAGTGGTCAGGCTTGCTCTTAGCAAACTGATGGCAAGAGTGGCAGCATCCAAAGTTTATAGTGGAGGGACATGAGGCTCAGGCTTTTGTTAGGGGAAGGTTGCTTGCATGTGCGAGTTGGGTCCATATGTGTAAGTACATGTGGAGACGAGATCTGTTATCAGATGTCTTCCTCAATCACTACCTTTATTGTTATTTTTTGAGACAAGGTTTCTGAACTGAGATCTCACTGATTCTGCTAGACTAGTGAACCAGCAAGTCCTAGGAATCATCCTGTCTCTGCCTCCCTATTACTGGGATTATACACACACGTGCTACCATGCAGTCTTGTGAGTGCTAGGAATCCAAAGTCAGGTCCTTCTGCTTGCTTGGATGGCAAGCACTTTTCTGACTCAGCCATCTCCCTAGCCCTGTGACTGATTTTGTTGAAAAACTTGAGCTGTTTGTTGCCTAGTACCCAGGGTTTAGAAGTAGGGTCACCTTTGGTAGCCTTTATCCTAGGTGTGGGCCATGTGCCCACATGTCATTGGTTTTTGTTTTGTTTGCAAACAGAATGATTACATATGGGCACAATGGGGACTTGAACCTGGGCCATCAGGCTTGCAAGCCTTAACCACTAAGCCATCTCTCCAGCCCTTAGCTCTGTTCTTGACTCTATATTCTGAGCATTTGATTGTCTGTGGTAACGGATCCTTTCTTGGTTTCTATAGTTGGCCGAGTCCTGCACTGAAAGGAAAGTTCACATCTCAACTGCCAGATCTTGGCTACCCTCAACTTTGCAGTCTAGGACTAAGTGGGTCTGCTGGCAGCAGTCCCAGCAAGCCTGGCTATGCCAGCTCCTCCCCAGGCCTGGGCAGTCCTGGGCAGCGCTACAGCCCTGCACACGGAAACCACCTCCGCAGGATGGCACACATGGCCCAGCTTGCAGCTCTATAGGCTCAGTTAGTGCCCACTCCTAGGTAGGGCTTATTTCCTTCATTTTTAAAGAGTAATATGTTTATTGGTAAAAATTTACAAAAGAATTTATTCTGAATAACTTAACCTTCATTTTTAGGGCATAAGAATTGTAGCAAATATAAATGTTCTAAACTTATTTTTCTTATATCTTGGAAGATGTTAATGATAGCAGAGATGCCATAGCAACTGATGGACAGGTGAGCTTCCTTCCAGACCCGAGCAGACGCTCTGTAGTGGCTGGCTAGTTGTGGGTTCATAGAGGCAGACCTGCAGTACCTCACTTTTTCCAAAACGTATGCATCATGCATTGTCAGGCCTTCTCTTGGGGAACAGCTTTCTGCTGTAGGATGGCAAAACCTGTGTACTTTGAATATCTCAGAATTGCAATGCTCAAGCATTGTTAGAAGATACCTTTACTTGGGGTGGGGGTGGGGTTATAGCCATTTGGAGTCATGTAAAGAGTCACAGAATTCACCAGCAATAACTAAAAACTTATTTCTCACCAGGCATCCCATGTGCTTTACTTAGTTGCCAGTAAGTTGCTCCCTAGTTTTAAAATGTATCCCAAGGATTTCTTGAGCTATATGACAAATGTATCTCATATTTTATAGAATTCGTTTAAAAGCACATTGCATTACAGCCCAGAATCTGGATGTCTGAGTTCATTTCCGTTGCTTGTAATGTTTAATTTAGGACTGATGCCAAGGATAAGCTGAGAGATCTGCAGGTTGTGGGAGTACATGGCACTGCACACCCCAAGGTGCCCAGAATAAAAACCATCTTACTAAGGTGGATCCTGGCTATTCTCACACAGGTGGTACTATGTAGATACTTCCAGTACTTAATCCAAAATGAAAAACTGTACTACTGTTTTGGCCAACTTCAGTGCCTTCTGTAGGTCATTTTTAATATAAAATAATACTAAGTAGGTACAACATTCATTTTCATTAGTAAGAATTTTGAATTGTATAAAAAGGTGGAAAAAAGCTTAATTCTTTCATGTAATAAGAAATGGGTCAGGAATATTGGAATCAATTTGAGGCCTTACCTTATTGTCCTGTATATTTTTTTGTCAATACTCAAATAGAAATTAAAATACTGTTTTTGCCCTTATTTTACAGACTCCAATTTTTGTTTATCCATTGGTGTGAACAGGGTAATACTTGTTCCCATAAATACTTGATGTCACCTGGTAGTTCTATGTCCTTTTAACACTTTAAGAAAGTGCCTGCCACATTATCAGAGACTGTAAAATGTATAGATTTTTTTTTTAAGTAATATTAACTGCTTTCAGGGGGAATGAATGGTTAAGACTTTGTTTTCTACCTGCTGAGTTGATACACTTTTGTTTCAGAATCTCATCACTATCTTATTTCTTCTCAACTGTCAGATTATTTTCTTGGGGGAATCAGTCAGTGCTTAGTGGCACATCATCCTCACCACTTTCATTCAAGTTCCCTCAAGCTACAGTTTCCTGCCTGGTGTGTAGTTTTGCTTTGGCCAAATGTTGCTACCAATATTTGAGGAGTCTACAAACACATGTCCCGAGCCAGGAGCTGTGGATTCAAAAAAACCCACAGCTGGTTGTGGTGGAACACCTTTAATCCCATTCGTAATGATACCAAAACAAAATGGAGAACAAGTGAGAGGAAGATGGGATATGATGGAGGATGGACTGGAAAGGGGGCAGTTGGGGGTGGGGAATTATGGCTTATTGCCTACAATCATGGAAGCTGTCAATAAAAAGCCTAATATCATGGCACATGCCATTAACCCCCCAGCACTGGGGAGGCAGAGGGAGGGTTGCCATGAGTTCTAGACTACATAGCGAATTCCAAATCAGCCTGGGCTAGAGAGAGGCCCTACCAAAACCCAAAAATGATTTTTAAAATTCAGAATTTCATATTCAACAAAATGGATTGTATTTGCCACAAGTTCTTAGAATGGACAAAATGCTGAGTTCTGGACATAACTTTTTACTCCAGCTCTTATCTGTTGGATCACTAGTCTCAAATGTTAATAAACTGGCAGGTTTATTAACCCTTCAACTCCCTGCTGGTCAGAATGTCCAAATCCTTGTTAGCTGTCACTAGTATGATTTTGGCTCATGGAGGGATGCAGAATGTTGGTCAGGCTGTGTTCCCATGAGCCCCAGGTGCTCAGCCTGGATCCACTTTGTATTATCATTACTGTTAGAAGCAACTGCTACAGCTTCTTAAGGAAAAATGACCAGGAGCTCAAAGCTAAGGCTTGTTCCTAAAGTAATGCCTTCTCTTAGAGGTAAGCTATGACATGTAGAAGACACCCTCAGTGCACACCTGCTACCTCAGGCTCATGGACAGGACATGTGGTACCTTCTGGCTATTGGTGTGATGCCCTCTAAGCAGAATGCTGGTGACACCAACCAGCCCTAGGAACAGAAGAACTGGGAAAGAGCTGCTGGTAATACCACCATTCACAGCACAGGTTATTTTCTCTAAAAAAATCATAATTAGAAGATTTTATTATACACTGACTTCCTGAGAGGACAGAGAAATGGATCTAATATTTCTGATTCATTGTATTGATTACAGAAAATACAAATGTTCAGTAACTTCACAGAAATTGTACTGTGTTTTGGGCCAAAGAGTGGTGTGATACACCTGCAGTTCAAGCACTCTGGGAGGTTGAGGCTCCTAAGGTTCAAGACCAGCCTGTGCAGGAGTGAGATCCTGCCTCAAAAAGCAATAGAAAAAGGAATGTTTGGGCTGGAGAGATGGCTCAGAGGTTAAGGCACTTGCCTCCAGTGCCTAAGGCCAATTCCCCAGGACCCACATAAGCCAGACCCACAAGGTGGTGGCCCTGGTGTGCGCTCTCTCTCTCTCTCTCTCTGCTTGAAAATGAATAAATAAAAATATATTTTAAAAAAAAAAAAAAAGAAAAAGGAATGTTTTTCTTTAATTACCAAAATATTTGGGATATATTTCCAAATGTCTTAGCCATAAACCCAAAAGATCAACAATAGCCAGAAGCAAACTAAAATGAAGCTATCAGTTTGGGGTATTTTAGTTTTATTAGGCAGGCTCTTTCTGTATGGCTCAGGCTGACCTTAAACCTTGTGATCCTCCTTTCTGCCTCAGCTTCCCAACTGCTAGAATTACAGCTGTACCACACAGTCATCATTCTGGGATATCTTGTTCCCTCAGAGAACTCCTATTCTGAGGTGGACACAGGCCATACACTTCTCTCACAGCTGAGGTCCACCTGTGCTTTTCAATGAGTTCAGATACAATGGCATCCGGATCACTGAGCTGAGATGTTGGTTTCAAATCATGGACCCATCCGAGGAATCTTTTGACAAATATTTTTGTTTGAGGTAGGGTCTCACTCTAGCCCAGACTGACCTGGAATTCACTATGTAGTCTCAAGGTGACCTAGAACTCAGTGATACTACCTCTGCCTCCCAAGTGCACCACCATACCCGGCTCTTGACAAATATCTAAGTGACAGAAATTTCTAGAAATGAGAAGAATATATGAAACAAATCAGCTGTGAACAAAACCTTATTCTATTCATTCCCATCAGATTTTCTGCAAGAGCTGAAGGGCTGCTCAGATCTGCTATGGTGCCCTGAGGAGATGACAGTCAGGCCTGTTCAGTCCCCAGGACAGGCCCGCCTTCTTCTGGAAATGGTTCTCGATCCACACCCAAAAAGGTTGTGCCGGTGGGCACAGTAAAATAGAAAAGCTTGGGAAAAGGCCATCAGACTCGAAAGTTTCTCTTTGTAGCCTTGGCCAGAAGCAAGCACCCAAATGTGGCATCTGAGTTATTTCTACTATCCCACCAATCTCTTCCCGGAGCAACATGAATGTAGCCAGACTGCTGGCTGAAGAGGGTAGAGTTTCATGGGCAGCCTAGAACCGGGTGATCTTTTCAGGATTCATGAACCCCGTGTCCCCAAGGGCCCTGAGTGTGACTCAGCCATTGGGTCTGATCATCAGGTGGGTGATTCTCCTCAGGACCGGGTGATCTTTTCAGGAGGCATGAACCCCGTGTCCCCAAGGGTCCTAAGTGCGACTCGGCCATCGGGTCTGATCACCAGGTGGGTGATGCTGCCATTGTTGAGGGAGAGGCGGAGCCAACCTTCTGGGGGAAACTGCAGTGCTCTGTGGAGAGAAAGATGATGCTAGCAGGAGGTCCAGACTGGCACTCAGCTGGACCTGTAACTGGAGTGCTACTATCCTCAAGAGGTAGAGACAGGGCTAACTGGCCCACCAAATATGGGACCTGCCCAGGGGGCAGTGGTTCAACCCAATTCTAGGTTTGTGTGTCAGAAACATGCTGGCCAGTGTTGCCAGCACATGCAATTTATTTTCTGCTTTTACACTAATAACGAGAGGCTGCGAAATTGTATGCTAGACACAGCAGTGACAGGATTTGACTAGTTTTTCCCACTACGGAGGTGTGATCCTTGATTACTAAAATATTTTCATGCCCCCCCCTTCTGTTTGTTTTGTTTCTTTGAGGTAGCGTCTTGCTCTAGCTCATGCCCTCTTTAAGGGCACAAGGACTATTGAATAGCACAGTATCTGATTCCTTCTAGTCATCAAACAACCTCCATTATCAGGAAACTGGCCTGATCAAGTCCAGCTTTACCTAGTAGCTAGATGTGACATTTCTGTGCTATAAGTTTTGTGAACCTTAAAGCATAGCTACTTTTTAAAAGCTCTGGGAAGTGTCCTGGTTAATACTGGAAAGAGGTATGCTATTTTCCTTCTTTCCTTCCTCCTTCCTTTGTTTTATGAGGCCGTCTCTCTCACCCAGGCTGATTTTGAACTTGTGGCAATCATACTGCAGCCTCTCAAGTGCCGTTATTAAAGGCATATTCCACCACATCCAGCTCTGCTTTTAAAGACAGAGGTTGACCTCAAACTCATTTTGTAGCCAAGGATGACCTTCAAGTTCTGATCCTCCTGCCTTTGACTCCTAAACCCTGAGATAATAGGTTATCAACCACCACACCCAGTCTAGATTGGTGCTAAGGACTGAACCCAGTACTTCATGAATGTTAAGCAAGCACTCTACTGACCGAGCTCTATCTCCAGCTCAGTATGCTTTTTATATGTTCCTGTTGTGGTCTGCCCTCCTTCCCACTATCTGCACTCAGTCTGATGTGGGGCCCCAGGAGTCAGGTGGAGAGTCCCAGCTCCCTAACAGTCTTATGTTTTCTGGCCATCCCTAAAGGAAATATACGTCAACAGTACAGGTGATAGGCCCAATGACAAGGAACACAGACAAAGTGCCTAGCTTCTGAGAACATTACCCATCAGTCCCCTCCTCCCCCACAGTACTGAAGCCCTGGCTAGTATGCTCTAACGGGCCCAGAGAGGAGACTAGCACCATTTAATTTCAAACATGGCACTCTTCTATGATTTGGTCAATCCTCTGGCCTTTCCACCTCAGGGGCCTCTGTGACATGTGGCTACTGCCCTGGCATTACACTACAGAAAGCAAAAACACAGAGCCGACTAAGCACCAAACTAACAGTCACAGACAATGACCCACAAAGTGACTACACTGTCCAGTCACACATCCATGGGAAGAGAGAGGTAGTCTTACTTAAGTTCTGGTACCTACAGGATGTAGGAAAGGGAATCTTTGGAGTGCTGACTGCTGTGGGCAGAATCCACTCTTAATGGAATAGGCATCCAGCACAAGTATGCAGGAAAACAGGTCTTTGACAGTTCTATATAGTCGTCATTCTCACAGGGTAATGGAGGCCAGCAAGTTTCTTCACCACATGTATGATCATGACCAGTTCCACCAAGGGCCTGTCATTGGCACAGCGGATGAAATCCAAACAGATAGGCTGTCCCCACTGAGACAGACTGAGGAAGTTCCCAGGCTGGAGGAGCCCAAGGCTAAAGACACATCATTCTAGGTGGCTGGTAGTAGAGGGGAATGAGGTGCTGACACGGTGGACTCTGCCTAACAGTGCTTACCTGCAAACAATGTAGCGGATGACATTGGCATGGCATATAAAGATCTCATAGCTGTCCTCCTCCTGCTTGGCATCTGCTCGGTGGATGTAGTTCCGGAAGGCAGCCTCAATTCGGGCTCCATCTTCATAATACTGCTGGGGGACAGACAAGGCTAAAGTCAGAAGGGCAAACCTTCACCACTGACATCCAGCCCAGTGGCACAAGGGACAGTGCTTTTACCACAGCCTCTGGCTTCCAGTGAGACACAGGTGGGTCTGGCTCAATGGGGGCACCTTCCCGTAGGAGGTCTGTGCTGACTCTGGAGACACCTGAGAAGCAGAGATCCACTTAGTGCTATCCCAGAAGCCACTATACACCCTGACCATGGTAGGTGCCCAGCACTCACCTGGAAGGTGCTTGCTGATGATGTCTGTGGTTTCTACTGCGCGAGTCATGGAGGAATGGATGATTTTATTAAACTTTAATCCTAAACTTGCAAGTCGGAGCCCTGTGAGTTCAGCCTGTTCCCGACCTTGAAGGAGAACACACCTGAGAACTTTACATACCAGAACCCTCCTTCACTTACTACATAAATAGTAAGATGTCACCCTGTCCTCACAGGTCCTAGGTTTAACCAGAGCCTCGGGGAGCAAAACAGCAAGATGACCAGTTGTCCTCAACCCCATAGAAAAATGCAGCTGATTCCATTAGCAACAATGAATACACCTGCTACCTGTGGAGTGTGGGATATAGCCTCTGCTACTTGCCACACTATTCCTGCTCATCTATGTCTAAAATCAATCCTAATGGGGATATAGTTCAGGTAGAGCACTTGCCTAATGTGTCAAGACTCAAAAGAAGAAATAGCACCAGAGTGACCCTCTGACCTTTAACAACAGACACCCACATATACAAACTGAGCTGGTCCTGGTAGAACAGGCCTGTAATCCCAGCACTCGAGAGGCTGAGGCAGGATAACCATGAGATCAATGCTATATTAAACTACATAGCAAGACTCTATCTCATATGAACAAAAATCAAAACACCAAAAACCAAAGCATACAAACACCACCCCAGGGGTCACAAACACAGTTACAAGGCTCAGGTGCTTTTTCTCAAACACTTTTGGCATCTGGCTGAAAATGCTCTAGGAAGTTACTTTCTGGTAGATGTGGTGACCTGCTTGTTTATTTATGAACAGGAAGGAGCCAGAAGCAACTCCAGGCCAGCGCTGCTGTCTTGCTAGAGACCCCCTTTACCATCCAATTTTTTTCTTTTTTCAAAGTAGGGTCTTGCTGTAGCCCAAGCTAACCTGGAATTCACTATGCAGTCTCAGGGTGGCCTCGAACTCACAGTGATCCTCCTACTTCTGCCTCCCCAGTGCTAGGACTAAAGGCGTGTGCCACCATGCCCAGCTACCATACAATTTTTGAGTATGTTCACTCATTACAGTTTGTTTGAACAGGGAAATATCCCACTCAAACAAACTGTTCAAAATGTAAACTCAGCCAGGCACACTACATGCTGCCTGTGCTTCTACCTACTCAGGAGGCTGAGACAGGAGGGTCACCTGAGCCCAGCGGTTTGGGGCCATCCTGGGCAACACACAGAGACCTTTCCTCTAAAAAAATAAATAAACCTCAGTACCAAGGAGGCAGAGGTAAAAAAAAAAAAAAAAATCACCATGAGTTCAAGGCCACCTTGAGACTACATAGTAAATTCCAGGTCAGCCTATGCTAGAGTGAGATCCTACCTCAAAACAAACAAACAACCCAACAATAACAACAACAACAAAAAAAAAACCTTAGGGCAACTCCCAACAACCCTGCATTTCCTTTTCAGGAATTTCTCCCTGTGGGAACACCTGTACAGGGCAGGACAGTGGGAGGACTCACCCCCAGCAGCTATTTCCAAAAGAGTCAAGAACAAAAAGCCCCAGCTAGGATACACACTGCATCTGAATGTGACCCAGTGCAGTGTGGTTGAACTCGGGGTCTTTCACGGGCTAGGCAAGCACTCTTCTACTTGTATTTTTTAAAGCTAAGAACATGATAAAGCCTATCTCCTACAGCTTAGCATGTTGGCTCATGCCTACAAAAATTCCAGCACTTCAGGAGAGTGTGGCAAGAGGATCAAGAATCAGGCCAGCCTAAGCTCCAAAGCCTACACAGCAGGACTGTAGACGCCTATGCAAGTTCAGTTGATAATTACTGATAATGACTATGTTCAAGTTTGGGTTGATAGTCCTAGACCTATTTTTCAAGGGACCCAGTAATCCAAACAACTTCAAAGGCAACCAAGAAGTCAGCAGGGTTCAAGACCGCAGCATACCCAATGGGGTCAGTGTGCGGTCTTTTCCCAAGGAGCCGTCCACATGGTACTGAGAATGGCGGATGAGGAAGATGTGCCTTGTGGCCTTGGCCTTGTAGTGGTCCAGCCTGGATGCCAGTTCTTCTTCTCCAGATTCCACGTTCCTCTTCCGCAGGTTAATCAAAGACAGGGGTTCTCGCCTAATGGAAAAGATGTATTGCTTGTGATCTCTCTCCTCAGACACCTTTTAGAGCTTGGGAAGGACAGGAAGAAGCTAAAACTGAAGAGACCAGCCTTTCCTGGAACACACCTGCACTCTTCACCCTGCAAGGATGAGGGCCATGCTTGTTGAGTGATGCAAAAGTAGGTGTGACAGACATGAAGCCCTCCTGAGATACATGTTCTTGTGAGGAGAGGCAGGTAGTCAAAACAAGAGAAACTGATCAATAATGCTGCAAATGAGACTAAGTGACAAGAAAACCTGTGGGAGCATGGATGGTGGCAAAACAGCATTCACAAGGAGCCGTGTATAGCATCCATCCATCCATTCATTCATTCACTCATTTGTGGTTTTTTTGGTTTTGGTTTTTCGAGGTAGGGTCTCACTCTATCCCAGGCTGACCTGGATTCACTATGTAGTCTCAGGGTGGCCTTGAACTCATGGCGATCCTCCTACCTCTGCCTCCAAGTGCTGGGATTAAAGGCCTTTGCCACCCCGCCCGGCCTCATTTGTGTTTTTGAGACAGGTCTCTCTACACAGCCCAGGCTGGCTTTGAACTCTTATCAATTTTCCTTTCTCAGCCTCCTGAGTGCCAGGATTACCAATATGCATGGTTTAATTCAGAATACAGCCAGGTATTGTATTTTGTCATGTTTAATCAATCCCCACATTGGGGGGTTGAGGCAGAAGGATCACAAATTCAAGGCCAGCCTGGGTTATGTAACAAGATCCATCTGAAAAACAAGTCAAAATATACTCAATTCTGTTCCAAAAATTATACATTCAACTGTTAGGAACATCAAGTCTGATAAACACTCATAATGAGAAGATCCTCAAGAAACACAAGAACTAACATCCTCCTATGAAACATTAGATGAAAACTGAGGGACCAAGGGCTGGGGAAATGGCTCGCCTAAGCCTGTCCACTACCTGTTCAACGCCAGAGGCAAAGCGGCAGTGCACCTAAGGAAACCGGAAGTAAGGAAACTAAGGAGAATCCCAAAGCATGGAAGCTAGCTAGTCTGGACTTCCCACCCATAATCTCCATCCGCAAGCATACACATACACTGAACAAACGTTTTAAAAACTGAAAATCACTATCAGTTCATGCATTTTGACAAACATCTCACACTCTGCATGCTGGTGACTTGTAGGCTCCTATTCCGTTTAGCCTGGCTGCCCCCGCCTCGAGCGGCCTTGTCCTGTACAAAGACTGCTAACGAAACATGGAAGTAAAATTCCTAGTAGCGCTGAAAATATTGTCACTTCAAAACGTGATATTGAAATCCTGCACTGCCTTGCATTTGTAAGCTTAAATTCGCATTAAGTAAACCGAAAAACCCTTTCTGTGGTCGCGGGAGCCTAAGCAGCCATGGTGCGGGGTGGAGGCACTCTCGTCCACACGGTCCTCAACCCTGCACTCGGGGAGCCACCCCCCCGCAGCTCGGAGGGACCCCCACGTCCCACGCGGTCCTCAGCCCCGGGGACCCCCACGTTCCACGCGGTCCTCAGCCCCGGGGACCCCCACGTCCCACGCGGTCCTCAGCCCCGGGGACCCCCACGTTCCACGCGGTCCTCAGCCCGGAGACCCCCACGTCCCACGCGGTCCTCAGCCCCGGGGACCCCCACGGCCCGAGGAGCCCTCTCCGCTCCGGCCGCCACCAACCTGTCCCAGTTGGGGTCCCAGAGCCCCGGCCCGGGGCGCGAGCTCCCGGCCCAGGTCCGCGGCTCGGCAGCTCGCGGCTCCGCATCCCCGCCTCCGCGCGGCTTGCCCACCGCCACCGCCGAGAAGAGAACCGCGGCGGAGCCGCCCGCCAGCCCGCAGGCGGCCAGCTGCAGCGCCTGCCGGAACGCCATGCCGCCGACAGCCGGCCCGACGGCGCCGCGAGGAACAAGCTTCCGCGCGCATGCGCTTCCGCCTGGCGGAAGTCCCGCCTCCGGCCTTCACCTCAGCGAGGGCGACTGCGCCCAGAAGCTGCCCTTAAAAAAAATGCGGGCTTCGGAGCCAGGCCTGGTGGCGCAAGCCTTTAGTCCCAGCACTCCATAGCAGAAGTAGGAGCGCTGGAGTTCGAGGCCACCCTGACAGACACAGTGAGTTCTACTGGGGTCGGCCTGGGCTAGAGTGAGAAGGGGGGCTGGAGAGATGGCTCAGCAGTGAAGGCGCTTGCCTGCAAAGCCTGACGTCCCAGGATCGATTTCCCAGTGCCTATGTAAAGCCAGATGCATCTGACACATGCATCTGGAGTTGCTTTGCAGCGGCTGAAGGCCCTGGTGTGCCAATGCTGTCTCCTCTTTATCTCTCTCTGCTTACAAATGAATACAAATCACTAAAAAAAAAAAATACTACACACAAAAAAATACTATACTAGTTAAAAAGGGGAGGAGGGGGTACTTTGAGTTGAGGGAGGTGATGATGCAGAAGTAGAAGGATCAACGTGAGTTCGAGGCCACCCTGAGACTACATAGTGAACTCCAGGTCAGCCTGAGCTAGAGTGAGACCCAACCTCGAAAAACCAAAAATATATATATATTTTTTTAAATAAAAATATGGTTTCTTTTGTGTGTGAAAGAGTGGATGGGTGTGCCAGAGCCTCTTGCTGCTGCAAATGAACTCCAGACGTATGTGCCACATGCATCTGGCTTTATGTGGGTACTGGGGAATTGAACCCAGACTGGCAGGCTTTGCAGACAAGCACCTTTTAACTGCTAAGCCACTTCCCCAGACCAAGGAGAAACCTTTTATTAGGTCTAAAATAGTAACAGTAGACAAATGCACAGGATGGTATCTTCTCACTGACTGGAAAAGTGATGGGATGTGGCAGGTTACACCAATCATGGAAGCCCTTCATGCAAAAGAAAGTTTGTCCCAATCACAAGCCTCGCTGAGGCTTTTCCTTTTTTTTAACTTCCCTGAAGACCCCAACACTCAGTACTTCTGCAGTAGGGCCTAAGTTTCAACATAAGTTTTGTAGGGGGACACTCAAACCATGGTTTATTTTTTATCAGTAACTTTTCTCTTTGCTATGATCAAATGCCTAACAGCTTGCAACTTAAGGGGGGGAAGCTTACGTTACCTTATATTCAAGGGAATATAGCCCATCATGGAAGGAAGGGAAGGCACAGTGGCAGAGAACTGGGCCAGCTAGTCATGTTGCATTTGCAGCCAGGACACAGTGAGTAAGGCTCACTTAATCCTTCGTTTGGAGGTGGGTTGGCACCAGGCTGGTCTTCATCTCACAGCCATCCTACCTCAGCCCCATGTTAACACTAAAGGCCTGGCACTTAATTCTCTTCATGCATTCCAGCCCATAAGGATGGTATTGTCCACATTCAGGGAGGATCCTCCCTCTTTAGATAAAATTCTAAATCCCATTGACAATCAAAATTAACCCTGGGGACTGGGAAGGCTCAGCAGTTAAAGGCACTTGCTTGCAAAGCCTCTAATTCCCAAACCATGCATGTAAGCAGAGGCAAAATTGGCTCAAGTGTCTGGTGTTTGTTTGCAGTGACAAGAGGCCTTGGCATGCACAAACGTGCGCACACACACAAGCAAATAAACTCTTTTTTGCTTTTTTTCCAGGTAGGGTTTTACTTTAACCTGTAGTCCTAGGCGGACCTCAAATTCACATTGATTCTTCTACCTCAGCCTCCCAAGTGCTGCAATTTTATAAAAATATTAACCATCACATAGACATTATAAGTAAAATAAGCCATCATAAAATAGTATGTGGACATACTCCCCTGAGGTACATAGGCTTACATCCTAGTGATAGTGGTTGTCAGGCTGGAGGGAGAAATGGGAAGACTGGGCGCTGGTATTTAGTAAGGACAGTTTTGGTTTGGGAAGATGAAAACCCCTAGAACTTGATAATGATAATGTCCGCACAACATTGTGTTATTTTTGTTTGTTTGTTTCTGCTTTTCAAGGTGGGATCCTGCTCTAGCCCTGGTGACTTGGAACTCACTCTGTAGTTCCAGGCCGGCCTCAAAGTGATCCTCGACCTCCTGAGCACACCCGGCTCCATTGTATTTCATGCTACTGAACTATACACTGAAATGGTAAACTTTGCAGTATGTGCATTTAGCCACAACACAGAAGAATTTTAAAAGAACTAGCCACACATTTCTCTCCAAGCAACAGCGGCCGTTCTGAGAAATCATGACAACTAGGAAACATCTGCATTAGTTTATTGGGACCTTCACCTGGTTCCCAATGACAGCTGAGGTCATCACTGCTGTCCAGGCTGCCTCTCTAAACTATGAGATTCTGACACTGACAAGCTTTTGTTTCTCCATTGGTAATTTTGAAGCATCTTGAATCACATGATTTAGCATCAGGTGACACCAGGATTAGGTGAATTCTGCTTTCTCCTGCTGGCAGGTACATTCTCCCGTACACACCATCCACAGAGCATCTGCTGTCACTTCCCCAGAGAGGCCAGGTAGGCATACCAGAACAGAGCCACCAGGTTGGCAAAGAGCACCCGGAACTGCCAGGAGAACAGAAAGGCCATGATAATCAGGAATCCTGATTCATCCCTCAGGTACCAGTCACCCAGGACTACTGAACTTCCTAAGCCTCTAGTTTGTATCATGATCTATTTAAGGCCTCAGCAAAGGTGGGAGGACTAACAGAACCCTCTACAATGTTTACAGCCTGATGGACACATGGCAGAGACGCAAAGAATCACAAGAGCTGAAACTGTCCTTTCCTCTTTCACTGAACATTTCACTCAGCTAGTGTCAGCTGGTGCTTTCTGTGGGGCGTGCCCATGACACCCGGCTAGTCCTGGCCTCCATCCAGCCTACTGCTGCTGTTCTGGCACCTGCTCCTATTGCCTGGAGTTACTACTACCTGAAAGCATCTTTAGCTAGTTGTTGTTTCTTGCTAATCATGAATCTTTAGCACTGGGACATGTATTAGCACTCAAATATTTCCTGCACAACCTGCCTATTCCTTAAGCACTCACCTGAAACCATCTAAAAAACGAAAACTATCCTTAACCTCCCAGCACTGCCCACAACAGTTTTCTGGCCTTTCCACCCCACTAACTGGTCCTTTTAAGTCCTCCCAGAATGTTCCTCACCTCCTCAGGCCCCAAGCCTATTCCCAGGAGGCTTCAGCCTTTGCCCAGAAACCAGTCTTTTTCTAGTCAGCTCCATCAGCATTTTCCCTTTACTTTCCGCTAAACATTCGCCCTGCCTCTTCTGCTCAGATCAGTCAGGCCCAGAGGAGAGAGGTCAAATAATTCTAAACACTCAAAACTCTTCTCTGCAGTTCCTAAGAGCCTCCACCCAAGTACTATTCACACTCACCCAGGGGAACCCCAAACTCGGGGTGGATCCAGGGGACCCTTTCTGCATCTGCATGTCCACCCATCCCAGAGGCAGCAATATATGCATCCAACCTGCTCTCACTTCTGACCTTCGAACCCCCTACCACTATAGCCCCTCAACTGTTTCTCCCCTTCTTCAAACTTCTCCAGAACATTTTCTTTTCAAAACACTGTCTAACACTAGACCAGTGTTACATAGAAATTCCTCTGACTTGAAATATTCCCTCCTAGAGGGAGGAGGAGTCAGAATGTCAACAGTTCTAGGAGAGCTGAAACTTAAAAGGTCACTTGACCACACTCTAACCAGTGCTGTGTAGCAAATTTCTAAATTTAAAGGGTTTGTTTGGGTTTTCTTTTTTTGTTTTGTTTTTTGAGGTAGGGTCTCACTCTAGCCCAGGCTGACCTGTAATTAATTATGTAGTCTCAGGGTGGCCTCTTGTTCCCAAAGTGCTGGGATTAACTACAAGACTCCTCCCCAAGGATATATAAAGAGTAAGGAACTGCTTGGGGCGCTATCTGCAGGTCTTTTTTCTTTTTGTTTTTTTCCAGGTAGGGTCTAGCTTTAGCCCAGGCTGACCTCAAACTCACAGAGATCCCCCTCCCCCCAATGCTTGAATTAAAGGCGTGCACCTCCATATCTGGCCAGGTCTTTTTTTTTTAATATTTTTTTATTTATTCATTTTCAAGCAGAAAGGAAGAGAGAGAGAGAGAGAGGAGAGAGAGAGGAGAGAGAGAGAGAGAGAGAGAGAGAGAGCGCGAGCGAGCGCACCAGGGCCACCACCTTGTGGGTCTGGCTTATGTGGGACCTGGGGAATTGAACTCGGGGCCTTAGGCACTGGAGGCAAGTGCCTTAACCACTGAGCCATCTCTCCAGCCCTCTTTTTTTTTTTTAATATTTATTTGAGAGAGAGAGAATATGTGTATACCAGGGCCTCCTGCCAATGCAAATGAACTCCAGACACATGTGCCACTTTGTACATATGGCTTTACATGGGTGCTAGGGAGTCAAACCCAGGACATCAGACTGCAAGCAAGCAAGCAAGCGCCTTTAACTGCTGAGCCATCTCTCCAGCCCTGCCTTCAGATCTTCCAGTGTGTGTTCCAGAGATGCAGCTTCTATAACTTATCCCCTATGCTGAGGTCAGCTTTTTATTGTTACAGCTAGCTGCCTTTAAGTCACCCATGCTCCTGCAGGCAACCCCTCACCATGCCATGTAACCCCAATAAGCTCACAGGTTCACCAAAACTGGTTTTGGTACAATCAAGCTTTGCTCTATCGTCTCTGCCCTATCTAGGGTGAATAGACACATGTTCGCATCTCCCCAGGGAAAAAATTTCACACAACCACCAGGCTGACTTATAACTCACTTTATAGCCCTAGATTAGCCTACAACTCACAGCAATCCTCCTCACCTGAGCCTCCCAAGTGATGGGATCATAAGCATGAGCCACCAGGCCCAGCTGCAAGAACATTTTTTCTTTTCTTTCTTTCTTTCTTTCTTTTTTTTTTTTTTTTTTTTTTTTTTTTTTTTTTTTTTTTTTTTTTTTTTTTTTTTTTTTTTTTTTTTTTGTTTTCTGAACTAGGGTCTCTCTAGCCCAGGCTGACCTGGAATTCACTATTTAGTCTCAGGGTGGCCTTGAACTCACAGCTATCCTCCTACTTCTGCCTCCCAAGTGCTGGGATTAAAGGCTTGCACCATCACACCAGGCTGCAAGAACATTTTCTAGGCTAGTGATTGTTTCTCCATCTCTCTCTCCTTCCCTTGCTGATCTGCAACTCAGAATCCTCCTGCCTCTGCCTCCACAATGCTGACTTACAGGTATGTTTTGCCATGTGATCTGTGTACTTCCCACCCACTCTGCAACTTGAAGCCATTTGTCTTCAACCCACGTCAAGACCCTGTGATAGTTAAGTTTTGTTGTCAATTTAATCTTTTTAATTATCTTGGGTGGGTCTCTGAGGATGTTTACAGGAAGGCAGCCTTTCAGCAAGGGGCAGGATGTAAAGAAGCTCAAAGAAGCTGGAAGTAAACATCCTTTCCTGTGTGGGCCATGCAGGAAGGAAATTCCAGAGACTCAGGAAGCCATTAAGACCCTACCCTAAGGCTATATAAAGAGGAAGAAATTCTCTCCTTGGCCCCCCTGCCTGTTCCCTGTGTGTGTGGTGTAGGTGATGGGTTTTTCTTTCTGCTTGGACCTGTGAAAGAGGGCCAGCCTCTTTTGCTATTACGGAACTTTCCCTCAATCTGTAGTTTCAATAAATTCTTTCCTCCCCCAAATTGTGCCTGGTTTGAAGATCCATCCGAGCGGCATGTGGCTGACTACAACAGACCCTGACATGGTTCTTTGGGTTATCAAAAAAATTATTTTTTTTAAGCTATTTAAAAGCTGGGCCTCTCAGGTTTCATTTTGGTTTGCTTTAATTTTCTGTAACTTCTGCTGTGGTTGACCAGTCCTTTGTCAAGTCATTATGTTCCCTGTTTTCTGTTACTTGTCTGTGTGTATGTACATGTTAAGTAGCATATACGTATATATTTATGTGGTGTGTTATGTATGGATAAGTGCTGTATTCATGTTGGTTGTGCTGGTATGTGTATGTGTGTATGGATTGTGGTCTCTATAAAGTGTGGTTTGTGGTATTTAAGGAGTGTAATCTGTGTGTGTAGAATGCAGACTGTTGTGTATAAGAAGTGGTCTGTGGAGTACGGTGTGTCTGTGTGAATGGAGTATGCTATGTGTTTGGGGTATGTGATTTGGGGTATGTAAGTGTGGTGTGCTTGTGGTATGTATAGTATATATGTGTGCACACACACTGAGCCTACCTTCCTCTTCTCCCACACAATGGAGACCTGTGCTGTGTGCTTTTCTCCTCCCTCCTTGATGGACCCTAGTCTGTGAGTTCCTTGTAGGGAGGCTGCTTAATGGAACACAGAAAATGGTTCAGTTCCTGGGGTTGCCAGAGGCTTCTGCTCTGGAGAGAACTGATTGGGAGAAGGAAAGCCCTGGCTGGCAACCTGGGTGTTTTGAAGGCTCCCTCCTCTCCCATCTTCACCATGAACAGACCTAGCTTGCCTCCTTCCTTGGGTCTAGAGCTTGCCAGGTTCCTAGGGCCAGTTTATTTTTTTTTCCAAGATAGGATCTCACTCTAGCCCAGGCTGACCTGGAACTCACTCTGTACTCCCAGGCTGGCCTTGAACTTAGTGATCCTCCTACCTCTGCCTTCCAGGTTCTGGGACCAAAGATGTGCACCACCTGGCCTTAGGGCCAGTTCTTGGAACAACCCTGACAGTTCTCAGCACTCTCGTATTGGAAGATGAAATTTGGTCCTGCACCTCTGCTGGCCTTCTCTCTTACAATTAACAGGGTCCTGCCAGCTGCTACGCAGATTTGCTGGGCCCCTGAGCCGGGGGTAAGGTCTTGGAGACATAAATAGGCTTGGCCTGGCTCAAAGGAAGTTGGTACAAAGAAACTTAGAGCAGTGTGCAGGTGGCAATGTCTGCAGAACCCTGGGCCAGGAGGTCTTGAGCACTAGCCTGCACTTTCCACTACCCAAATCAGGCCTAACTCCAACACCAACAGACCCACTTGCCCATCAGAAGATAGTCCCCACAGCAGCACCATTGTGCTCACAAGTGCTGGAATTCTCCCAGAATTACCACCCCCCAAAAAAAAAAAAAAAACACACTAGGACCAGCCCTTTGGAGACTCCATTCCACAACAGGCCCTTCCCTAGTTCCCTGCTCTGGGGCACTTGCCTACTTCCCTGAACCTGCCTGCTCAGCTTCAGTTCCCAAGCCTAAGTCACCCAGAATTTTTCAGTTACTAGAGAACTCCAGAATTTGCTGAGTGAATGGATGGAGCAGAGCTGCTTGAGAGTCACTGTGCAGCTTGGCAGATCTGAGAACACACCTGCCCAGTGACAGACCAGGACTCTAGAAGGCGGGATGAAAACAAAGCTTGAGAGAAACTACAGCTTGTTGAATGGGAGGGCAGAGACCCTTAGAGGGAACAAGCCAGCCTCACCTGCAGGGGCACGTAGTTGATGTTAATGAACTGCAGGGGAGTCCACATCTGCCAGTTCCTCTGTAGTGCAGGCCAGAATCCACTCCTCATCTTGGCAACGAAGGTGTTAATATCTTTCCCCTGTTAGGACAGCAGTGGTGGCTTTGAGCATTTTTTCCCCACCCATGTAAAACAATTATTTTTAAAATCTGTACTATTTGGTTTAGTACCATTTGTTTGTAGACAGCATATCTGCATGTATTACCTTGAAGCTAAAAGGAGCCAATCACTCAGTTGGAAAATCTTTAGTCACCACAATTATGGGGAGACATGCCTTCTGCACTGGGTGGTATCTATTCCCTTAGCTCTTCACAGTGGCTTGATGGTGACCTGTGCTGTGGCCAGCCTGAGGGCTTAGCTGTTAATGCTTTCCAAACTAATCTCCAAGGATGACACATTTCTAATTGAAATATCAGGTTTTTAAAAGTGGGCCCAATAAACTGATTCTACGTGTCATCTGTATGAATGAATGCATAAGAATAGCTACCTGGAAGCCAGGCATGGGGGTGCACGCCTTTAATCCCAGCACTTGAGGTAGAGGATCACTGGGAGTTTGAAATCAGCTGGCATTAAAGAGTGAGTTCCAGATAACCTGGGTTAGAGTGAGACCCTAACTAGAAAAAACAAAAACAGGAAAAAAAAAAAAAAAAAAAAACCCAGCCACCATGAAAAATAGGAATGAGGGCCTACTTTATCACAGTCTCTTAAAAACATTGTAAAATTACGACAGTTAAGTTTGATGGCAATAGCAAAAACAAAATGAGACAAAAACAAAAATAGCAGGGTATGGTGGCACATGCCTTTAATCCCAACAGAAGGAGGCAGAAGGATCGCACACACCTGTAATCTCAACACTTGGTAGGCAGACAAGGGGATCAAGAGTTCAAGGCCATTCTCCGTTACATAGCAAGTTGAAGGCTAACCTAGTTTTAACCCTGTTTCAAAAAGCCAAAAGAAAGGGGCCTTTGTCTATAATTCAGTCTATAAAGTGCTTGCTGCACAAGCATTAGGACCTGAATTCAGATTCCCAGCACTCACATAAAAGCAGGAGGTGATTTTTCTGTTTGTTGGTTTTTTGTTTTTTCAAGGTAGGGTCGGTCACGCTTTAGCCCAGGCTGACCTGGAATTCACATGTAGTCTCAGGGTGGCCTCAAACTCACAGCAATGTTCCTACGTCTGCCTATGTCTATGCCAGGCCAAAGGTGGTTTTTAAATCCAAGCTAGGGAGGTGGTGTTGAGAAAATCCCCAAGACTTGCTGACTAGCTAGTCTAGCTAAATTGGGCGAGCTCCAAGTTTAGTGAGAGATTCTGTCTCAAAAAATGAGGTGGAAATCAATTAAAGAAGACACTTGTCATAGACCTCTGGCTTCAGCATGTATGTACATAGTCACACATGTAGCTGCACACACACACAAAGAAGCTTAAGATAGACACATTGAAATAGTTTTCACTTATCAGTTCACAAACTCTTTAGAAAGATTTTCACAGAACCATCAGGCAAGCTGGGCTGATGGTGCACGCCTTTAGTTCTAGCACTCGGGAGGCAGAGGTAGGAGAATCACCATGAGTTTGAGGCCACACTGAGACTACATAGTGAATTCCAGGTCAGCCTGGGCTAGAGTGAGACCCTACCTCAAAACATCAGACAGCCTTAACTCTTTTCTACCACAGATCTCTTAGGCACTTTGGTGAAGCTTCTAGATCCCTTCTCAGAAATAGATTTTTTAAAAAATTTTTATTTATTTTCAAGCAGAGACTATACACACACATATGGAAAGAGAGAGAGAGAGAGAGAGAGGTTGAGGGAGAGGGAGAGAGAGGGAAAGGGAAAGGGAGAGAGAGGGAGAGAGCACCAGAGCCACCACCCTGTGGGTCTGGCTTATGTGGGTCCTGGGGAATTGAACCCCGAGGCCTTAGGCACTGGAGCCAAGTGCCTTAATCACTGAGCCATCTTTCCAGCCCAAAAATAAATATTTTATATAGTGTATATTTTTATTTGTTTTTTGACACAGGCCCAGTCTGGCCTCAAATTCTTGGCAATCCTCTAACCTCAGCCTCCTGAGTGTGAGGATTACAGGCACGAACCATCACACCTAGCTTAGGATCATGTTTTTAATTTTTTTTAAAATTTTATTTATTTATTTTTCAAGGAGAGAGAGAGAGAGAGAGAGAGAGAGAGAGAGAGAGA